>JAQJVK010000007.1:26835049-27097549 GCA_035578135.1 Flexamia atlantica
AAAAATGGTTTTCGGCATGGTGTCTGTGTGTGTGTGTGTGTGTGTGTGTGTGTGTGTGTGTGTGTGTGTGTGTGTGTGTGTGTGAGTGTGTGTAAACAAAGCTGGAGACGACACCAGTGGTCCGATCTTCATGAAATTTGGCATGTAGGTATCAAGCCGTGGTATCTCCAGGCGTATTTTTCATTTTTTTGAATTTTTTATTTTGAAGGGTATTTACCCCATAAAAACCCATAACAAATGAGAAAAATCCAAATTTCTCAAAAACGGCTCTAACGATTTTGATAACAATTTCATGGTTTTTAGTGCTTAAGATGCCAAACAAAATGACACTACCCGAATGTCTGTAAAAATTCAGGTTCAGAAGTTATTGGGGTTTAAGTGTTAAAAAATTCATATTTTTCAAATTTCACAAAAATTGTAACTTTTAAAGAAAATATACTTGCAACCATTAAATATGGCTTGAGAAACTAAATAATCTAGTATTTTGAATCATTAGTCTACGTCAACTGGTTGCAAAGATAATTGATATTTTAGTTTGGCGGTAAACACAGTACGTTGTCCAATGTTATTCTTATGGCAAATATTCAAAACCCGATATCTCCGTTATTTACTAACCATTTTGATAAAATTTGGTATATGTTTGTGTGATAATTAATTGATAATTTGTTTTATTTCACTTTATATGTTTTCTGGCTTTAAATGATTTGAAGGGAGAAAGTATGTGTCAGTTTCCTGATACCATTTATTTTAAATTTACTTTTAGATTTTCTTTCGAATATGTTGTATATGCTTTCTAATTCGTTCCCATAGCTATTGTCTAAATACAACTTATCAGTAGTATAATCTGGGAATATTACAGTTTTTCCCATTCGATTCCTTTTGTAACACTGTTAACAGGTTTTCAAATTCAGACAAAAAATCCTGATTCTCACGGCTGTATCAAATGCTAAATCAGCAAATTTACTCGCCTTATTGTAAGGGCATAATAATTATCTTTTGTTTACAAGCGGAAAAATCCCAGAAGTTATCAGCACATTATTAGATTTAAAAAGAGAGAATCCAGCTGATTCCCTCCACCTCAGCAAAACATTTTTGATGGAGCTTGGCAAGCACTTGCTGTCCGTTTAGAAAGAGGCTGATTCTGAGATTAAATAAAATAAATTGGATTCAATAAAGTAAAGAAGGAGAAAACAGATATTGATGAAAAAATAAATAATCTTAAACGGAAACTAAATAACCAAACTGAAAAACTTAATCATGAGGATGAGGACAGTGCAACTGTTGGAGTTGTTGGTTGTTGGAAGAATGGTGTGAAAGGTTGTTGGAAATACCCAAATATGGATCAGGCTGGAACAATATAGACCAGGGTGGATCTGATGTACAAAAAGGTAATCCTGTATTGTCAGGAAAGGATTAATCAGAGCAAATTTCTATAACTGTGAAAGTGAATAGGATAATTTATCTAGGTGGAAGGTTTACCCTGAGGCCGATCGTGCCCATTGCCATATGGTCACCTAAGCCAGCTTTGATGAACAATAATTAAGTAATTAATTCCATGTACAACTACATTAAACGCCAGAAGGGCCTACCTTGCATGTGATTGAGAATAACTGTCTGAATTTAAGCATAACTGTCTATTCGCTGATTACTATGATTCTGAATAAAGGTTTAATGAACTATTGAACTAAGTAATTAATTAATTGTTGGCAGACAGTATGAGAAGCAATATTTCTGTTGAAGCTACATCGGTAATATTTTAAGGTGTCGCCTCAGGAGAGGCGAAACCCACAGAAAATTCACATCTTAGAAAAAACCCCAACTATAATTTTTCCCCCCGGCACCCCAAAACCAAGTTAAACTAAAACATAATTGGCTGATATCAATTTAGGGAAAAAGTCCTAATACTTAAACTTAGCGTTAATACTTATCCGGTATCCGGTTAAACAGCCAAGTGCCCTGCAGTCGGTTTAGTCTTCGAATGGGGAGAGACCAGGCTTTTCAAATCCAAAATTTCCCTCTGTCTTTCCAGAAGGTTCAGGTGGGCTGGCCTCTGCTCAGGTATTATGGCCAGTACCTGGTTTGGCGCTATATATAAAAAAGTGACGCGCACGGCACAACAGTACTTATATTCTTCGGAAACTGGGAAGAAAATGTTTGAGGAGTCAGAAATATAATTTAAAAATAAAATAAAGAAACGAAAATCTGAGATGTTGAAAGAAAAAGAGTTAAATTCAAACTTAACTACTCATTTTTAGCATCCGAAATGAGAAATACGTAAAATGCCCCTGTTGCAGCAGACTTTCATACTCAGCGAATTTCGAATGCAAAAGAACATGTCTCAATTCTAAATACCGAGATTTGACATGTTTTTGTAAAATCCGTAAGAATAACATGAGAAATAAGTATTAAGGTTTGCTGCGATGGGTATTTTAAAAATTGGTGATTTTGATTTAATATTTATTAGATCTGAACTAGAAGAAGCTAAATACCAAGTTTTTTCAAGATATGTTAAGAAATAAGAGAGATATCGAACTTTTTTATTTCTCATAAGGGTAACATGGGGAATGAGTGTGCAGGTTTGCCATTTCGAAAATGGAAATATTGGGGATTATAGCCTAATACATATTACGTTAGATCTCATCTAGATGAAGCCACAAACGAAGTTTTTTTTAAGATGTGTTAAAAAATAAGTGAGATGAAGAATTTGATTTGTTTCTTATAAGGTTAACATTGGTACAACGTACTGTGTTTACCACTTTCAATATATCGGTAACCAATGAACATAGAGCAATGATTCAAGACACTATATTGTTTGCTCTTCAAGCTGAATTCAATAGTGCAAACAAAAATTGTATTAATTTTATTTCTATGTAAAAAACTCAAAAAATATTTTTTTTGGGGGTTTATTCCCTTTATTCCCCCTTCCAGTGGTCTGACTGGGCTGGTTTACGAACTCGTCCGAGTGATTACCATTTTACACGTCTTTACCAAATTTCATTAAGACCGGACGACCGGACCATATTTACGGCCGCTATCGTGTTGACAGACATATACCTAATTAGATACATACCTATATGTCCTTTAAGAAAATTTGCTAAAAACATCTAAAATTATTAGCAACATGTCTGAGCATATGCCTTGGGACTCAGATTCAAAATATTTTAAATAAATGTAGATTTTACAGCGCATGCCCAACGAAAACGGATACTCTATGAGGCACCCAAAACTGCCCACACATTCTGCAACTAGTTGTATTTGTTGGGTACGTGATGTATTGTCGTTCTTCGGATTTAATTTTGAAATTGTTATACTCACAAATTCTTAATGCTGTTTTTTGTATCCACCCCTCATGCAGTTACGCTTACAGAACATTAAAATAATTAGCGTTCGCATGTAAATTATATCGCGTGTGCTAATTTGGTACATAATACGAATGTGTTCATATTGGCCGTTTACAAACATCCAACATTTATCAACGGGATGTTAATTTTCCTTCCAAATAACGTAATACTTTTAATAGATTGTTTATATTGATAATATAATAATGAGCGGTTGCCTCACAAGCGATTAGTTGGGAGTAATTTGTGAACTAGCTCCATTATGAGCAAAAGAGTGAGCCCCTTGCTGTATAGATAACGAGTATCCGCGTCACAGGGAGTCAAACAATGTATGTAAATGTGAGACACAGGCGACAAAATCGCAGAATAATTTTGGCGCGCGTATCAACTCACACGGAATACTCAACGACCTGTCAAACATTCGCCCCCATCGCACCCTCATCAACATTTAAACCATCAATAGCTTAGTGTGAGTATAGTTATGAATAAACGTTTTCGCCCGCCGAAAGAATAACAAATATTTAGTTTAATTATACATTATTTGTAATGTGCAATTCTCACAAATTACCATCAATACTTTTCAAGCGTTTATCTTAAGGTAGCAGATAGTGATTTCACCCCAGATTGAAATCAGAAGATGAAAATTTTGCTCTACGGCTTTTTCTTTCCCCCCAAATGGTATGAATAGGCTACCATTGGTCCAGGCAAAGAATGCTCAAAAATAAGGTATAGAGGGAATTGCATGGATCACAATTTTTGACTTTGTAACTTTGTTTGGACTAGTTAGGAGTAAAACATATTAAACGTCCCCGCCCTTAGCCCTTGAGCCGGCTGGGCTGGAAGGGCCTAAAGGTACAATTATTTTGGTTTTTCCTAAATATCTTGAGAACTATCAACTTTTAGTATTCCCTATTAAATTTGAAAATTAAAGAAAATTAAATTTCCTGTAAGAAAAATGTATAATATGTCTACTTTGGTCCAACCGTTTACAAGGTAAGCACTAATTTTATTAATATTTTAAAAATTATCCCTTCCATAAGAAATACATGTAAATTTGTAAGTAACTTAAATGTCCAATTGGGTAACGCTTTTTTCACCTAAAGGAAAATGAACAGCATTCAGGAAGTATTGACAAAATTTCCAGTAATTTGACACCTCAATCATACAAATTGGTCTAAAATTAAGGCGTTGGCGAACTCACAAAAAACGTTATTTTTCAAGTAATTATTACAATTTGTTATAATTCCTTGAAAAATAACGTATTTTTAGACGCGGGGCCCGCTGGAGGGAGACCTGTCCAAATGTCTGCTAAGTCAGTGAGAGCTCGACACAGTGTCAAACTGCTCACCTCTCTCACTGACTTAGCAGACTTATGTCAACTGTCTATGTCAACAGGACATAGACTTATGTGGACCGTTGACATAAGTCTGCTAAGTCAGTGAGAGAGGTGAGCAGTTTGACACTGTGTCGAGCTCTCACTGACTTAGCAGACATTTGGACAGGAAAAAAACGTTATTTTTCAAGGAATTATTACAATTTGTTATAATTCCTTGAAAAATAACGTATTTTGTGAGCTCGCCAACGCCTTAATTTTAGACCAATTTGTATGATTGAGGTGTCAAATTACTGGAAATTTTGCCAATATTTCCTGAATGCTGTTCATTTTCCTTTAGGTGAAAAAAGCGTTGCCCAATTGGACATTTAATTTACCCACAAATTTACATGTATTTCTTATGGAAGGGACAATTTTTAAAATATTAATAAAATTAGTGCTTACCTTGTAAACGGTTGGACCAAAGTAGACATATTATACATTTTTCTTACAGGAAATTTAATTTTCTTTAATTTTCAAATTTAATAGGGAATACTAAAAGTTGATAGTTCTCAAGATATTTAGGAAAAACCAAAATAATTGTACCTTTAGGCCCTTCCAGCCCAGCCGGCTCAAGGGCTAAGGGCGGGGACCTTTGATATGTTATACTCCTAACTAGTCCAAACAAAGTTACAAAGTCAAAAATTGTGATCCATGCAATTCCCTCTATAACCTTTCGTTGCCTGGACTACATGTGCTAACACATTCCAATTTCGCATTTCAGTCTTAAAAATACTAAAACTTCCTATAAAAAACCCTTATTATCGAAAGAAGGTGAGCAGCAGAGCGAGCGCACGGCAGTAAAACATTCTTATTCAAAACGCTGTAGAAACGTAAAGAACGCTGTTAAAAAATTGCAGTCGACTGTATTCCAATGACCAGTTAATTGCGTTATCAGCACTGTTTTCAAATAATTTTCAACCTATATCGTTTAGATTATACTGAGAGTTATATTACTAAAATCACGATTTACACAAATTAAAAAAGTCAGTTCTTTGTGTTTGATTTATGATAACTCTGCTTAGAAGCATCAGGGGGGAAAATCCTATAGAGAACCTTTAGTCGACTTTCTTAGGAACACTATATCAAAATTTGAGAGTCCTGTGATCAATATTTACGTCGTTATTAATTTATTTCTAAAGTACTGTTATCTCAGCTATTAAACTACCTTGATGAATGAAATTCAGTAAACATTGTCTTTGAATGAAGTATAAGTGAATCCGTTACAGTTTTATGTTTTTATTCGAATGGATTGTTATAATAGATTAATATATAAACGATTGTATCACTGCGAGGCAGAGCGCAACAATGACTGTTGAAGTACAGTCTGGACCTAGTAGACCCATTTTATTCGTGCGTCACTGCATGTCTCTGTTTTACCAGCCGATTTACCAGCATTGAACAATAAGGAACCTTTCAGTTCCTCCGAACCGCATGTGCTGTCTGTTTTGGAAGCTTGTGCTCCGTTGTTGTTGGCCAGTTACGGTACCTCGTCTGGTACGCGCTCGCCCGAGCAAGGTTAGTAATTAATTTCAATTATTAACTGATTACGGATTGAAGTAATTTTTAAGTGAATATTGATTGTGGAAACTATCTAATGTCAATAAGGGAAAAAATGAAATGAAAATCTGAATTTACAAAAGAGTTAACAGTTCTGTAGAAATAAATTAATAACGACGTAAATATTAATCACAGTACTCTCAAATTTTGATAATAGTGTTCCCAAGAACGTTGACTAAAGGTTCTCTATAATACGAATTTTTTCTCCGATGCTTCTAAGCAGAGTTATTACAAATCAAACACAAAGAATTGACTTTTCAATTCGTAAATCGTGTTATTAGTAATATAACTCTAAGTATAAACTAAACGATATAGGTAACAAATTATTTGAAAACAGTGCTGTTAACATCATTAACTGGTCATTGGAATAAAGTCGACTGCAAATTTTTAACAGCGTTCTTTACGTTTCTCCAGCGTTTTGAATTAGAATGTTATTACTGCCGCGCGCTCGCTCCGCCGCTTACTTTCTTTCGATAATCAGGGTATAGTTCATTTTAAATTGAATTTTTTAAATTTTTTTTGTTTGAATAAAAAAGGTTATTACTTTCCCAGGGGTTTGAATTCAGAACTTTCATTACACCGCACTGTCGCCTGAATCCTCTCAGCCAATTTGACTCATGAGAATATGAGGCAAATCAATTATAAATTGTAATGTAATCAGCAATAATTTGTGCAAAGAGTGGACTATAGACCTGATATTTGAGTTTAGTATGTTTATTAACAGATCGAAAACTGTAAGAAAAATATAAAATGGAATTGTTGCCCAAAAATGTGGAGAATTTATTATTGATAATATCTTTCAATGACATTGAATATTAACTTATTAAAAAACAATTTCCGGATTTGGAAGTTTAGCCAATACATGTTAATCGAAATGTTACAGTATAA
Source organism: Flexamia atlantica (assembly GCA_035578135.1). Lineage (NCBI taxonomy): Eukaryota > Metazoa > Arthropoda > Insecta > Hemiptera > Cicadellidae > Flexamia > Flexamia atlantica. The sequence goes on from JAQJVK010000007.1 coordinate 26,842,208, forward strand.
AGTGACAAGGCCTCAGCAATTATCCGTTTGGCAGCTAAAGGCAGAAATATACGTTTTTTTGTTTTTTAGCGAATTTCCTTAAAGGAATAAGCTATTACGGTAGTACTCGTGGTAAGACTTAAGTCCGAGACCATGTTAACTTTTCATTTTGGGGTCCCCAGAAGCAAAAAACACCATTCGTTCGAATTTATATATATATATATGTCTGTTAACACGATAGCGGCCGTAAATATGGTTCGATCTTAATGAAATTTGGTACAGACGTGTAAAGTGGTAATCACTCGGACGAGTTCATGAACCAGCCCGATCGGACCACCGGAAGGGAAGTAAAGGGGGGTAAACCCCCCAAAAATGGGTTTTTTGAGTTTTTCACATAGAAAAAAAAATTATCAAATTTTTGTTGGCACCATTGAATTCAGCTCAAAAAAACAAACAATTTAGTATATTGAATCACTGCTCTATGTCCATTGGTTACCGAGATATTGAAAGTGGTAAACACAGTACGTTGTCTCAATGTTAACCTAATGGGAAATAAGTAAAATTCTTTGTCTCGCTTATTTCTCAACTTATCTTGATAAAACTTGGTAAATGGCTCCTCCTAGTCCAGATCTACTAAATATTGAATTAAAACCACCCAGTTTTAATACCCCCGTAGCAGCAAACCTGCATACTCATTCCCCATGTTATTCTTATGGAGCTTACAAAAACATGTCAAATCTCGCTATGTTGGATTAAAATATGTTGTTTTGCATTTGAAATTCGCTGAGTATGCAGATCTGCTGCAACGGGGGGTATTTTTTGTTTGAAACTGCCTTAAATACTTTCGGCTAACATGCAAACCCTCCTAAACTAAAAACTTTAATTCTGAAAACCTCAATTCTAGTGAAACCCTTATAAAAATAACAAATGATGAAATGGAATGTTTATGCAGAGTTTTAAGATTCTAGTTTGTTTAATTCGGGTGATCCGTAAAACGGGGGTAGCCTAGGTGGTATCTGGAAAATCAATAGTAGATAACCGTAATAGGTCTTTTAGTAAATAGATTATCTACCTATTTTCCACTTGAAAATATTCTAGAGACCCTCAATCCTTATTTTTTATCATAGCTCTAAAACTAAGAGAGTTACACTTTTTAAATTTATAATATATCTTATTTTTATCTTTTAAGGGAAGACGTTTTAAAATACTTCCTTAGTATCTATCAAGAGCCTTTAAAGAATACTTGTGCCAAGTTTCATAGTCCAAAGCCTTGTTATTTTTATGAAACTATGATCAGTGAGTCAGTCAGTCATTAAATCAACCGTTTTTGGTTTTTATATTTTATATAGATTTATTGATACAAAATTATTTTGTAAGTTGTTTATTTATAAGGGACCAACAAAATGAAAGTAGAAAGCGTATACAACGGATGTGTAAAATGAATTATACTTTTAAATGGTAATCGTTAAAATATATGCTTTTTCACTGAAAATGAATTTTGGTCGCGTGCGGTCTATTAGCTAGGACTTTTCTGGCGCTATAAGTGAAACCTCAATAAATACTTTCTTCAAACCAAATGTTATGATTGAGACGCACCAGCATATTAAATCAAACTGAATTTGGCTTTATTAAAATTTTCCAGAGTGTTAGTGTGTTCCTAAAACCCTAAGTGGTACTTCGCAATTATATGTTATATGACTGTTGTAAAAGATTTTTACATTTCATTTTTTCATTAGATAAGATTTTGAATATTCCTCATTCGTTGAAATTATTCTATAGGCCTTCCATCCATAATTATGAAAACTGAATTAAGGGCTTGCATATTGAACTGTATAAGTATCCTACCCGATTTTAGCGTTTGGAGAGAAAATATCTAAAAATCATTGCTTAGTATGCATCTCTAACCTTTAAAGAATATTTTGTGCAAAGTTTCATGGCCAAAAAACATTCATAAGCTTTGAAAACTGATTGTGGCCCCCATTTTGAATGTTATATTGCAGCCTAATGGAGCCTTTTAACAAAGAATATCTTAAATTCCTTCCTTAGCACCAATAACGAGCCTTTAAAGAATGTGTGTCAAGTTTCATGGCCAAACAAACCTTCACAAGCTCTTCAAAATGGCCGCAATGTTGAATTTTACATTATACTCTATTTTTAGACTTTTTAGATAAAATATCCTAAAATCCTTCCTTAGTGCGCATCTAGAGTCTTTGAAAAAATGTATGCCAAAATAAATGCCTCACAGTCTTTTGGTTTTTGAGTAACTGCGATCAGTGAGTCAGGCAGTCAGTCAGTCAACCGTTTTTTGGATTTTGTACGTATAGATAAATTCGAAAGAGTGGTGTTTTTGGCTTCTGGGGGCCCCAAAATGAAAAATTATCATTCATGGTCTCGGGCTTAGCTCTTACCTTGAGACTTACGGTAAGAGCTTAATCCTTTAGGGAAATTCACTAAAATATACAATTACAATTCAATTAAAAGTTAATCGATTGTAGTTAATTGGTATTTACACCGATTGTTACTACTAACTCCGGCATATACTCGTTTGCAGTTTTCCCAGAGTTTAAACGAACAGCTGACGTCCTCAACTTCAGTTGATTCTTATACTCCCTACAGAGGACAAGTGCTTCTTTGGCTCCGCGACACATGTGAATAAAACTGTTATCTTCACTGCGTAAAAACGAAAATACATCTAAACACCCTTGATATAAGATATAAGGTAGTTATAATATTATTTGCATGTCAGAATAAGTCGTTAAGTCATATCGGTAATCAGTCAATAATGACTGTCGACGTGAAAGGAAAAAAGTAAGTTAACAAAATAAAAATATCGACTTAATGCTTATATTAATGTAGAAAACCCAATTTTGGGTACAGTACCAAAATCTGAAATGATTTTAATACTATATGAAAACATGATTGAAAAAAATATTGCATGAATATGAAAAATATAATTGCCAATACCAAACCAAAAGTTTTATTCTAAATAACTTAAATTTTTGCATCCAGAACGAAAAAAATAAATATTGCAGCCGTAAAGGGCTATTCTTATTTACAGTACCTAAATTGCGAAAGTGTTATTTCAGATCGATTATGCGGGACTCAGGCGATGTAGAATATAAACTATCTATTACTTTAAAATATATGGTTAGCAATTTAATAATACAAATAAAACCTGTTTTTCGTAATTACATTCTTCGATGATAAATGCCATCGATGATAATAAATCAAATATAAAATTGTTTATCTTTTTTCAGAAATACATGTTTTTTATTACTTTTTTATAAACTTATTTGTAAAAGAGTCTAATAAAAAATAACACTCAATCAAATATATAAAAATGTGTTTTTTACAAGAGAGATAAGTCAACGTACAGTAAACATATTAGAAAAGAGAAAGAATCAAGGCGAAATGTCCAGGTTTGGATTAAGGTAATAAGAACAGTTAAGAGTTGGGGTTGTTACTGGTTACGGTCACATAAATGGTCCTACCACCTCCCAGTCTTCTTCATAAAATCCTTTGCATAAAGTAAATAGCGCATCTAGAGTTTATAGTTGTTCAATTTATCATGTAAATCCTCGGTTTCGGGCTTTATTTGCAACATGATGGCGAGTCTCAATCTTGTGATGGTTTAGTTAGTTATTTGTTTGGACTTTCAAAAGTAATGAATGGACTTAAGACTGAAAATAATTTATCAGGCAAACCGGTAAAATGTTGAACTGGTATTATTATGTAGTTTGTGTAGATGAAATAAAATAATAAATTCGTTAATGGGCTAATGAGCTGATTTATTAATGCCAAGTATTGAGATTGAAAAGGTAAAACTTGAGAGGAAATTGTGCATATTCTCTTTAGTGATAATTTTTCCTGTAGATGAAATAACAATTGATACAAATATGTGTTGTAAGACTTTAGGTTTTTGATAGAGTGGTGACCATCAATGCGACCTGAAAACGAAACTCGTTACACTACGAAGTGTAGGCGAAATAACATTTATTTTAGTCTTATTTAGGAATGCGAAAAATAGCGGATTCTCTTGGTAAGCTAGGACGGGGTTTATAGACTTAGGCGCCAGAACTTGACACCATCACCGCCATTTACCCTTCCCCCACCTATCCATTACTGTGGCTCATTGTCATGTAAGGGTCCACTGACGATTTGATAACTAATTATAACACTTTGAGACAGTATTATACTTTGCGTGGACACTACTCAGTTATGTTTAATGTAATTAAATGTTTAAAAGCAAGATGCAGACTTCAGTTAGTGTGATGAGTAATTTTACAAAACCATCTTTTACGCAACGTATTTTTAAGATGAAATTGTAAATTATTTTTGAACAGTGTTAAGTATGGTAATTTATATAAAGTGCTTCGCGTTATTATACGAAATTGCCTAAACAAAATTACCAATTTTAACCGTTTTTTTTTAAATTTGATATTATGAAAACAATTTATTTTAAAATTGTTTATGTTATCTTTTCGATATTAAACTATTGATTTGACTAACTTGGTGGACAAGAACCATCTATGAAAAGTTATTTGGCTTGTTAATTGTCAAATGTCTGTTCGCTGCTTGATTTCTCATAGACTTATTATTACTACAATAATAGACCAATAAACGAGCGAAGAATAGTTATAGTGATTTGTTCAATGTAGATTTTGCCTTTTTCATTTTACCGAATCTGAAATTTCCTTAAAAAAACTAGTTGTTGAGACGTCTTGAACGGAATATTTAGCAATCATTGTAAAGCCATAAAATTTTCGTAAATATTATTATTAGATTATAGATTAGATTTCATCTAAGTAATGGATGTATATATGCTGGATACCATATGTTAAGTGTTTGCAATGGCAGCCATGACACAACATCCTCTTTTCGTCAAATTTTAGATCAGATTTTAAGAACGATAAGGAACACGAAATACTACACTTGGAATCCACACTACACTTTTTCGACAAGTTTCACGCCACTCTTCGGTCAACGGAACGTCGCGCGAGCGCAGGATGTAAGATGTAATCAAAGTACTAAGGTTAGAGTCTATTTTATTGCCGCCTCTTATAAAAATAAAATAGTGATAACCAAACTGTTAGTTTTGTAGATAGCATTTTATAATTATTTTTTCCTTTCTTTCTAAGATTCACATAATGCGATGTAATACGAATATAAATTTCCATGCAAACTAATTCTCTTCGGGTGTTAAAACATTAAAATTACGAAATAAAATGATTCGATAAAATTAACTAAAAAGTGGCTGTGATAACGGATTCGACTTCAATCTTTCCTGAATCGAAACAATAATCGATGTAGCAGGAATTATAATGAAGATGTGGAATCTTAGAATGAATCAGTTTAAAAAAGGTGATTCGTCGCCGTGTTCACATAAAGTCGGAGCGGGACGTTTGGTATATAGCCGTTGTGGCGCTATGGCGCGTCGTCGCAGTAAACGAGTGAACCGATAACGGTGCAAAACATAAACCAAAATAAACTGTAGACATGGCACTTTTGAGATGACCAAGTGATATTGTGTTAAAAAGTGAAGGAGAGATTCATTGTGCAATTTATTTATAGACCTTCACAGCCGATTATGTGGATTGAAAGGAAAGTTAAAATAAATATATAGAGCGATTTAACAATTAAAGTAATACGTAGTTCAATTTATATTGCTGATACTTTTCGATAACTTAAAACAGTTTCCTGAATTTCAACCTAAACTATTAGATGTTCCCGACTTTTTCCGAGTGGATTCTTATAATCTCGCTGGACAATTTAAGCGCTGCAATCTGTCATTAACGATGGGGACAATTCCAAATCATGACGAATAACTTTATTATGAAAAAGCCGATCCTAGACCATTTAAAAAAAACATTAAAACGGTTTGGTGGATAAGCAAAAGCCTCCTCAGCCCACGATGGGAGATTCCAAGCAAATAAATGCGTCAAAATCAGCGAGTATAATATGATGTATTATATGTCTGTAGAGTTAAATATAAGAAAACATTCTATTCTTGTCATTATTACTTACTTATTAAGAAGACATTTAATGCCAATCATGAAAACCAGCTAATGCCTCTGCTAAAATCCATTGTTATAGCCTCTGAAATGTTTTAAAGATTAAAATATTCATGTACCTATTTGAGTTCTAGGATCAAATACCTTTAGTTTGAACCCTCTCCCGCCATTTTACGATTTGCTGATCGCCTAATCAAATGCATGCTTAAAAGTATAAACTATATTAATAAATAGATTAATTAAATGCGACATTTAATATACTTTATACTTGAATTATGCTCTGATTGTTTTTGTGATAAGTATTGTAACAGACATTTTTGTACCAAACACTATCCATTTAAATAAGTATTCAGACATAAAATGTGTAGCTAATACATGTTTAACACTATTTATATTCGGCCATTGACATTTATTATATTACCGATACACTTAACTTTGAAAGCCATCGACAGCTGTTTTATTTGTAAAACCATTTTATTCTTGTCTGGATTTCGACGATATAAAAATTAACATTCGATACTAATATCAGTTACAAAGTATTAGGTTCAAGGATTACCTTATCAAAGTACCGTACGTAACAGCTGTCACGAAAATGTTAAGTAAAAAACAACAAAAAACATAATTGATACGGCCAGTTCTGATCGAGCATGTCGCCACAAAGGACTGTGATTGGTTAACACTTCCCCTCACAAGAGCCTCCATCTCTCTCGCACAGTATCTCGAAAAGTGGTCCCAAATTAGTAAACATAGCAAATTAGTCTATAAATTTGTTATATTTAAAATAACTTATGTTGGTTACGAACGTAGATATAATTGATTGGATTATAGCTGCGTTCGATTTACTCAAAGTCATAGGTTATGGTGCCAAAGTTCTAATATTTCTTGTTTCACATAATACTGTGGTTTCACTAAATGAAGTAAAGTAGTTTATAGGTTTTATAGCATGAAAAGATCGAGTGACGTAATATTGGTGTAAGTAGTCACTGGGAGGCACCACGCACCGCCGCGCTCCCACCAAGGATGAGTTATTGGTGCGATAAACAGCCAACTTCCTTTGATAACTTTTATCAATAGACGCTTTATAATGGGCTCGGTCTTCTATCTGGCTTCCTTGAGTTATTTTATTTTACATGCAATATAACTTAATTCATTTAAAGGATGATTTTCCGCATAAGAAATAAGCTATTACCATGATGGTCCCTCGGTTTGACATGTGCTTCAGAATAGCACAACTATTTCGTTTAGGGGTTCCTACGTCCCAAATCTACCATTCAAAAAAGTAAGTATATATTTCTGTAAGTAAATATTTCTTGAAAAAATTTAGGTTGTAAAAGAAAATTTGGCTGGCATGAATTATTCAGGTTGTTTTGTAAGGGAGGAGAAAACCTTTTCGCCCAGAAATAATTTTTAATTATATTTTGCATGAAAAATAAAAAAAAATATTTTAAGTTTTTAAACAGGGATAAGTAATCCTTCAAAGTTGTTCTTCAAGTGTGGTGACCTCCTTAGCAGTGGCTTGACCACTCTGTCTTCCTCATATTCTACTAATCCAGACTTTCCTTATAATCGAAGTACTACATAAAAAATTTCGATTCTTTGCACTGATTCTTTGCACATGTATAATTTATTTGTATGTATGCATTTATATATGTATTTAATATTTTTTATCAAACTAGGCAAATTATTAAAATCAAATGAATAATAAACTAATGTTAACCAAACATTTACCAGAATATCAAATTTCAGTGCACTATTAACTATGAACAAATGTTTAACCATGGCCAAAACCTATAACAGGTTATTAGAACTTTATGAAAATAATAATAGTAAGTCTTGAGCTGATCCTATTCTTATTAGAACTGTATATATTTCATCCACAACAGGCGAATAAATACTTATTGTGTCGGGGGAAGTCAAATCAAAGGGTCTAGCTACAATGAATTTCTGAACCAGCTACGAACCGGCTAATGTTCACAGTCTCTTTATTTAGGTTAAAACAGTTCTATACTTAACAGGATATGCCTTTATGTAATTAAATGTTTAAATCTAAGTACATAAAGGAAAAAACTAGATATAAAGTGCCAGTCGACTATGATAGTTTGGTAGCTGGCAAGAATAAAAAATGTTTTCAACCTTACATTTACAAACATGACGACTCATAAAAATGGGTTGGATAGTGAAAAACGCTCTGATCGTAATTGCACAGACACCTAGGCATGCGTACGTGAGTGGACATCTCGTGCACTGCGAGCTGGGACGTTAACGTGGGTCTGGCGCCCAGACATATAAACCACCCCTTCCCATACAACCACTCGAAATCCATCATCTTTACGGCGCGCCGAGACCGTCGTAACACCGTCCGGCAGGAATGCACTATATACACATCTTTTCAGCTGATTAATTCAGTAATAACTGAAATAAACGGATCATTTGAAAGTGTTTGAACTATTATGTTATTGTAGATTGAAAGAGAGTTAGTTACATTTGTTAGATATTTACTTAAATTTTATAGATTTAGTTGTTTAAGGTAAATAACGTGTAAATACTGGGTGTTTTTTTTTAACGCAACCCATTTTTAAGATTGAATAATTCATATATAAATATGAAATAAGTATTGTTTTATGGTTCTTTGCGTTTTATACAATCTATTATTTAAGTTTGATAACATTTAGTTCACCTTTTATGCTCAAAAAATCCGCCAGAGGCATTTCTTTGAAGATATGCGCTCTCCATCAAATTCCCGAACACGTGTTGCTAGGTACCTGTTTGAATTTCTTGCATTACATTTGTTTTGGTTGTTTTGAGGTACTGAATATGATGTGACTTTTTTTAGGCATTACTTTGTATGTATCCCCAAAGAACATAATAATATAGTGGGGTCAAATCCAGGGATCTTGTGGGGAAATAATCCTTCACCGATAAAATCAAGTTTTGGGTTGCGTTTTTAATGTGTGTGTCTTTAAGCACGATAACTCGCGTAAAATGGTCCGATCCGAATGGAATTTGCCACAGACATGTAAAGAGGTAATTATTCTACGAAAACAATTCAAAAGCTATTCAGCACCTCAAAACAAACATAACAAATTTAATGCAAGAAATTTAAAGAGGCACCTTGCATCACAGCAAATTCATATCCGGGGATTTCATTGAAAGAGCATAACTTTATACAAATGCCAATGGTGGACTGTTTGAGCACATAATGTGAACTTAATGTGATCAAACTTAAATAATAGGTTATATAAAATGGAAAGATCAATAAAACAATACTCATTACGCATTCATATAAGCATTATTAAATTTTAAAAATGGGTTGCGTTTTAAAACAAACACCCTGTATTTCACACATTATTGAGGAATCACCAGTAAATATTTTTTTTAATTGCAATTGAATTCAAAAATGTGTAAACCAAAAGAACTAAAAATTTGTTTTTATCTTCATATGTTCTTGACGCGTTATTATTTTATATAATTATTAACATTAGTCCATTGTCTTACAGATGGTTCTTGACTACAATTGTTATTCAGCCTACAGAAGAAATCTGTGAGCAGTCTTTAAAATGCAACGTTCATCCAGTAAGCCAATTTTTAAGAAAGTAATATCCTTGTTTTGCTTCCATTTGCTTTCTTGACGTGCCATTATTTTGTAAACTTTTTAACATTAGTCAATTTTTATATAGTTTGTACATATTTTTTATAAACATTTTTGTTTCTTGACCGCACTTGTTATTCAGATAACAAAAGAAATATTTGAGACGTTTTTAAATTACCACGCCGTTAATTCCGTAAGCCTACTTTCAAGACAGTAATATCCTTACTTTGGTTCCATTTATACTTTCATTTTATGTTCACCTGCTAGTAATTTTTCCATTAAAACATTCATTTTTTCCAACACTCATTCCAGCAAACACAGTACTGACTCGGAATAGTAATTGCATCAGACTTCTACAACGCTAAACTCTTTTCTTTGATAAAGACATGCATTTCAACGGCATGAAAATGTTTAAGTAACAATATGATTTTTGCAAGCGCTCTCAGAAACTATCAGAGCTGAACATAGATGATTTGGCCAAAATGTAAAGCGATTTCGATCCAACAGGCTATTTACAGTGTGAGAAAATTATATGAGATGAAGTAAATTTATTTTATATTTTATCACACGAGATTCTTTCATTTAGATGAACTAATCCATTACCTATGGCAATGGACTTGGGATATTATAACATAAAAAATATAACAGAAACGTTAAATTAATTTTAATTAGTAGTTTTCTGTTAAATTTAATCTCCAAAGGATACGCGTTATGAACCGTTCGATGATAAATTAAGATTACAACTAATGAATGACTAAAACGAACAAATGACGCAGGCTGTACAGGCTTAGCCGAAATAAAACCAAACTGACAAAATCTAACTTTTAAAATTTAGAATGAATTAATAAAGTATTCTGTATAAGATACCGTATTGTATTCCATATTACAATAAATTACAATTCTAAAGAATATCTTATTAAATCTAGATAATCTATGCAACAATGGCGACATTTAGGATCTGCCAACCGTTGCTCTATGACCTCGTGACATTTGTCACGCCTCCGAGTCGATTATTACACCCCGACTCCTCACGTGGCTGGGAAACCTCGTTTAAAACAATTTTCAATAACACTGGAGAGTGTTGTCAAAATCTAAATTACTTATAATTTTTAACATTGCATTTTACATGGGTTTTTCAATCAAATATTTACAAAACTCTTTTGCATGGACCTATTTTAGCCATGGTGTGTACGCTAAGACAACTAAGATAAAAACTTCACGAGTTCAAGAACACTTATATATTATAATATTTGTTTATTATTTGATGTAGCCTAGGAATTGCTTTAAACAGTTACAATTACTAACGATTGAATTCGCTATATCAGTCAATATCTTATGTAAGTTATAAAATTATATGTTTGTTTAATCGTAAGTAATTGTTGTTATATAAATATACAGTTTTTTGTTTTCTATCCTAAGCTAGTATATTTAAAGCCTGATGTTTGTATATATATTTTTTAACAACTCCTTTGTGTTCATGTTGGTGTTCTGCCTGGTGCGATACATAATGCATTTTATAATCTTAAGAATATATACATATAGCATACGCTTAACCCAATTTGAACATAAATACGCTTAGTAAATCAATAATGTAATTTAAATAATAACTAGGGAATGGAAATTTACATAAGATGGATGTCCCCCAACAGGTATTTTACAAACCACTGTAGCTACTGATGCCTGCTAAGAACGCTCAAATCATTTGTGCAAAATATTAGGTGTTACTAGTCCAGTTATTTCGTGTAAAAATATTCAATATAATATATATAAAACGAATAACCTCAACAAAAAAATACACTTACGAACAGTCCATCTTCAGTAATTTAAAAGCTGGTTAAATTAAAGCTAGTTCTTCCCAAGTTATCTTCGACTAGTATATTTTAGAATAGTTTAGTATATATATTTTATTTATATATACTAAACTATATATATGTTATGTATATATATATGTTTAGAATATATTTTAGTATATTTTAGAATACTTTGCTTTATTCTTTTTTTTTATGTAGGTCACCTAACCTTGTTCACTTGACCATCTCACAATTCCGCACTCTCGAAACTGTGTCACATTACTTTATCAGTAGGCCCCGTCTTTAGCCATGTATGCTGGAGACCATGACCAGTCAAAAAATGGAACTTTTTCTCTCTCTTTCAAATCGGCTTGGACTCGTGGTGGTTTACTACCTGTTTGTTGTTTTTTTTTTCAAAACAAGCCTAAAATCGCGGCACGCCCTAGAACAAACGCTGTGGACGCATTGTGTTTGCAGCTGCAGCCCGCTGCACAGGGAGCGGCGAATCACGTTGTCACGACCCTTGTGAAGAAGGCACGACTTTCCGGACTTGTATCAGAGACTGCTGATCCCCCTGAGACTGCTCTGCCCCTGTTAATTCGCCATACCCTAGTCCCCCCCTCACTGACGACAGCGGTTCGATTGTTGCATTTAAGCTTACTCTTGGCAAAACATTTCAGAAATAATAGTGAAACAAAATTATTTTTTTCTTTAAAGTTTTTTCATTTATAATTTAATTTATCTCAGATATTACATGAAACATTTTAAATTTACATTTCTTCATTGTTATCCTTTCAAGAGGTTCGTGGCTAAAGAACTATGCATAGCACTGAATCGTAATCCAATTAATTGACTTATGAGGGGTAAATTAAAAACTGGTTAAATTAAAGCTGGTTCTTCCCAAGTTATCTTCGACTAGTATATTTTAGAATAGTTTAGTATACATATTTCATATATATGTATATATATACTAAACTATATATATGTTATACATATATTTAGAATATATTTTAGTATATTTTAGAATAGTTTGCTTCATTCTTTTTTTCTTAATGTAGGTCACCGATGCCTTGTTCACTTGACCATCTCATAATCCCGCACTCTCGAAACTGTGTCACATTACTTTATCAGAAGGCCCATTTGAGGTATATATATTTAATTGAATTGGAGTTATTATTATTTTCATTATAACCTTACTGGCGGAAATTCCAATTTTACATACTGACTTAATAAGAAACATATTGATTAAAATAAGTTTATCGGATTTATAACAGAAATTTATTGAATAATAAAAATATTTAAAAAAATACAGTAAAACAATACATCATCCAAAATAAATACTCATTACTTATTTATACTAAGGTGATCGTTATTACGCTTCGATATCGTTAAATTTCCATCGCACCGAACAAAAGTGTCAAGCAGGAGAAAATTGTATCGTATAAAATTATATTAAGTTAAATAAAAGGATAATACCTGGTGGACCGAGCCTTGTTAAAATTGATCAATACAAATCTTTTTACTACTCCATACAATCATCTTCATCTCATTCGCTGTATTTTTCCTATATGGCTGTAGATGTTTTTTTTTTTGCAAACAGCTGTTATAATTACTTTATTAGTTTCACTTTTCTTTTTTATTTCGTTGCAATCATAGTAACTCATAAGGCTAATGTTAAAATTTTTAAAATTTAAAATTAATTTCATTACTTTATTCGATTTTCTATAGCCAAGTAGCCTGCATATAACACGTTTTTGAGCCTTCAGCTATTTATTTCAATACTTCGAAGGCGATTCTCGGAGCCGTTTTTGAGGTAATTATGCATACAAGCGAGCAAGCAAGCGCGCACGCACACAAGATAACATTGCTCATATAAGAGTATACGATTTATTTTCATTCCATATGAATTCTTTGAGCGAGAATGTAAAAAAACCAATTAAAGGAACCTTCATTTAAACTACATTCTACTTTACCATCTTAATATTGTAATACTGTATTACTTAAAACTCGGAATCTGTCATTCCTGGTTGATATAATTCAAAATTATTACTTTTTTAGTTGGTTTTCACGGTTCAGCTTTCTACACAGGTCAGTTGCTATCAGTCTATAACAGAATTTTTTTATGTGCTCAGCTGTGGTTGGTTTGAACCACGTATCAGAACTATATACAATACGGGTGCTATCAATCGATGCTATTAGATCAAAATGTTCACAATAGGCTGATGCACATTCAGCCAGTAATATCAGTTGTTGTTTGTTTGTACCACATAACAGAACGCGGGTGCCATCAGTCAATACTATCAGCTGGTGTTGGTTTGTGCCACATAACAGAACGCGAGTGCCATCAGTCAATACTATCAGCTGGTGTTGGTTTGTACCACATATCAGCGCCGGAAAAATCACGGGTGCTATTAGTAAATACTTTTAGCTGTTGTTGGTTTGTGACACATTTCAGCACGAAAAAAAGACGGGTCCTATCAGTCTGGTTTGTGCCACGTATCAGCACTGAACACAACACGGGTGCTATCAGTCAATACTATCAGTTGTTGTTGGCTGCCACGCCCTTGTGGTGGAAGTGTTTACATTGGGCGTGGCCCGTCACCGCCCGTCGTCCTATGTTAAACCACAAAAGACACGTTCTAACATATGTTACTAAGGTGACTGGCGAATTTATTACTGTGTTGATTAACACAATTTCCATATTTGAAATCTATTAAAATACGGTTGCCTGAATTTAATTATTCATGTGATGTTGGGGGAATGGTTGGCTGTTTTTTTATTTAGTTAACCTTACACTCTTTGTGCCACATAATCATAGCTGTGCTATAATGTTATACATTAAAAATTCAGAATCAAATATATTAACACAAGTTCCTTTAATTTTATTTTATGTTAAATTTGTTTTGTGGCATACCCTATTTTTCATTGAATTATGTAATTAAATGTTTCAGTAAATATGTTTTTTAATTATTTTTATGTTGTGTGATCAATGTAAAATTATAACTTGACCTTATATATAAATAATTTTACTTTACCGAAATTCCTTAATTATTCTAGGTAGTAAAATTGTTTTAATGCAATATTACATAGTAGTCTTTATATTTTTATGACAGAGATCATACAAACTCCGTGATTGGAAATCTAAATTCGATTATAATGCTTATAAAATCATCCTTTTGCTTATTATCATATTCCTTAATTGCAATATCAAAAATCACGTATAATGGTCTGTTTCCTATGGTTAATTCGTTACTTTGCAAAGTAAATTTTCATTTTAGTCCTGGTAACGAAAAGGTATAGAGAGAAATTTTTTTGCACAATTTTTGACTTTGCAACTATGTTTGGACTAGTATAGACCGGGAGCTGGGAGGTCGAAAATTACGTCATAAGGTGCGCATGAAAAAGCTATGCTGTTTTGAAGAGGCATCCTGGGGGGTTTCAAAAATGAGTTTGTTAGCCCTCAATCTGGGGGCTCTCTCCAAGGTGGACAAACTAAAAAATTCGAATAAAAGGTCAAAATTTACGTCATAAGGTGCACGGATTTGGCACATACCATGACGTGGGAAAAGTTGAGGGGATCACAAAAACACCTAGGTGGACAAAAATTTTGGGGGCTTTGACCCAGGTGGACAAACTTGAAAATAAAAAAAAATGCCAATTTTTACGTCATAAGGTGCACAAATATAATATGAGGCATTTCATTCCTCAGGTATTCAGGGGCATAAATCCGCTGAGGTAGACAAAATTTTTGGGGGCTTTACCCAAGGTGGACAAGATTGAAAATGTCATGTTTCGAATTTTGGAATCATAACTAACCGATTTCGATGAAATTTTTATTGGGAGGTCTTGGCATGTAAATAAAACGATTTATATCAAAATAACTGACATATATATAATTTTTCACTAAAAAGGGCAATTTTTTGGAAATTTTTCAATTTTTTGGGAAAAAAGTCATTTACGCTCGTAAAAATTATCCGATCTTTATGAAATTCGGCACGGACGTGTAAAGTGATAGAAAATTACTTAATCTCGAAAACTAGCTCATTCGGATTATTAGAAGGGGGGTAAAAGGGGGTTTTACCCCCAAAAAAATGGGTTTTTGGAATTTTTACGTTAGCTACCCGTTTTTAATTATAGCGTTGCTTTTTCATGATATTGTCATATTTCTAATAAAAATCTTAAAAAATATGAATTTTTCAAAAATCAAATTTTATAGCTAAAAACGGGTTGCGGCACTGAATTCGGCGTAAAAAACTAGTTTGAAATGATGGGTCACAACACCAACTTCATATTTGAAATAACTTACCTCATTTCAAAATGGCGGATCCAAGATGGCGGCCAAAAAATTTACATTAGTAAAGGTTAAGTGTAAATCGCTCAACAATGACTGATGGTGGTTATTTGTCACTATCTAGCATTATTGTGTGGTTATGAGCCTATTTTATCAATTTGTAATGTTTAAATTGGTTTAAAATAAATAAATTAAAAGTACCCATATCTTGAGAACCAATTTAGATATTAAAAAACGGATTGCGGCATTGTAATCAGTGAAAAAATCTAATTCGAAATGATGGGTCACAACACCACTTTAACCTTTGAAAAAATTATTTTGGATCCAATATGGCGGATCCAAGATGGCGGCCAAAATTAGGTACCCCCTCAAAATGAAGTATTAACTACCCAATAATGTTTGGGGGTGGTGTGGAATTGATATTTGAAAAAATATAGGAAGTTAGGGGGGGGGGACTATCATGGGACACCCGTTATATATGTTTATATGAATTTAACAAATAATTTCTGTACAGGTTTCAAATAACAAAATGCATTTATTTTTACCATCGTCCCCTAAAAAGTGTACATGAAAGATTGTAATAGATTTTTATTTGTACTAGAGTTTATATTACAAATATTTGCTTGGATTTCCCCTAATCAATGACAAAAAGTGGTCTTTCTGTTTGGGTACAACCAAAGTTAAAGGCAATAACAATAGTCCCAATTCTGAGAAATATGACATGTATGTACCCAACTCCGCTATCCCCAGGATATATTTGATTCTATTGGATTGTTTAAAGTGCAGTCAACCCCTATAACCACTAAAATCAACAATGCACCTGTTGCAGCAGGCCTGCAGTCTTAAAGAATTTCTAATACTTGAATAAATAATTAACACCTAGCCTAACGCCAAGAAAGTCAACGTTTGTCCGTAATATAAATTAACATACAAGACAATTCTACATAATTCAGATTCAGATAATTTCATTCCAAGAAAATGTACATACAATAAATACATAAAATACAATTGTTGGATATCCCTACAATGACCTCACATCTGCGTGTGGGGAGAGTCTTGGCTGTCATTACCTTTTCCAAATTCATGTGACGTCTGTGAAGAACATCGTTTTGGACACACTTGAACACAAAAAAAATTGACTTACAAACTAAAAGAAATATGGAAAAAGAGAAAGCAGGTTTTCTGCT
Source organism: Flexamia atlantica (assembly GCA_035578135.1). Taxonomy (NCBI): domain Eukaryota; kingdom Metazoa; phylum Arthropoda; class Insecta; order Hemiptera; family Cicadellidae; genus Flexamia; species Flexamia atlantica. Next base: position 26,859,055 of record JAQJVK010000007.1, read on the forward strand.
ACAGGAATTCAAAATTGGATGAATTTAGGCTATAATCCAGCAATGTCAACTAGATAAAGACACATACCAAGTTTCTGCTGTAGTAAGCAAGCTACACCTACAGTTTTATTTATTCCCCGTAAGGTTAACATTGACAAGGTGAATACGCAGGTTTGCTTCCTTAGGGATCTATTTATATTTGAGGATTTCAGGCCATAATCATTTAGATTGTAACTAGATGCAGCCACATAAAGTCTTACCAACTTATCTTAAAAAACGAGTGAGATATACAATTTTATTTATTTCCAATAAATATTCATTGGGACAACTTACTTGCTTACCACTCTCAGTATCTCGGTTACTAACAGACATAGAGCAATGATTTAAAGTAGGCCTACTATTCTTTTTTTATTCGAGCTGAATTCAACGGTGTAAACCAAAATTAAATTTATTTTTATTTTTTCTGTGTAAAAAATAAAAAAAAACATTTTTGGGGCCGTTATCCTCCTTAACCGCTTGATCCAATGGTCCGATCTTGTTGATTTTCAAACTCGTTTGAATAATTTTCACTTTGTAAGGCTGTGCCAAATGTCAATAAGATCAAAAAAAGATAACTCAGTAAGATAACTCTCATTTCTACAAGAATTATCGTGCTAACAGCCACATAGATGTACACATATATGAACATTCAAACTAATAATGTATTTGGCTTCTGGGGGCCATAAAACGAAATGTTACCTTGGTGTTGGGCTAAGTTTTTCCATAATACATAAGGTAATAACGTCTTTTAAATAAAGGACATTCGCTAAAACCATACAGCTATAAAACTATATAACTTTTTTTCTTCGAGCAAAAAATATAAGGAAAATAGCCTAAATTGTTATATAATTTATATGTTTTTCTGGGATAGATGTGGCAAAATATATTAGGTGTGACTTTTTGGTAATATTATTTAATCCTCACGGCCTCGCTCCGTGTGCGGCACATGCCGATGATGGCAGGCTTTCACACTCACCGCTTTTACATGTGATTTATGAGAGTCGCCCCGCGTGATCAGCGTAATGGAGCCAAACTCCAAGTCCATTACTCTAAATATAAAATAACCAATAAACGTAATTCTATTTGTCACGAGATTAGCCGGAATTTTTTTTTTCGATGTGTGATACAAAACTCTCTACCATTCTTTTCGAACTTATAATTTTTTGGAAATAACATCACAACGATCAATAACAAACTGATATATTATTTAGACCTACATTATTATGAATCTTGAAATTATTTTTAAGTGAATCTACATATAAAACCATAGAGTTTTTAGGAAAAAGTATGATCCTCTAAAGGAATTTTGGAAATGTTAAAATGGATTAACATTTCCAAACGACTTCTTGGGGGGTGATATAGACATTCCCCAAGTCAAAAATTAAGTCTCTAAGTAAAGAATAAATACTCAGTAATATTGTTTTTCATCTTAGTTATTCTTTCGTTGACATAAGAAAAACTATCTTCAATATATTTTTTGCCCATACACAACATATAGAGTTCCCCGAGAAAAAAGGTCACAGCGATACTTGGATTCAGGATGACTTTCACCTATTTTTACCTGTGCACTTATTTGTAACTAAGACATTCTATTTTAGCACTCCTAGAGCACAGTGAGTTCCCCATGTGACCTTATCGGGATATTTAGTCCGTCGTCGGAGCTCTATCCTTATTTAGAACCGGAGATATAAATATTTGACTAAAACAAATTTTCGAAAAATTAATTTTTAAGCTACATTTAGCCTTATAGCTCATCTGTCACTTGCCCGATGTTGATTATTAATATCTAAAATTGAATCTGGTATTTAATTGAGTATTTGAGACTAAAACTAACTACATATCCTGATTATAATGAGAAATATAAGAAAAATAATCCAAGAAATATTAAAAATATGAAACGACCGTAAGGAATGGGTAGGGATGAATTTTCATTTGAGTATAACTTGTTAACGAATGCATATTAAAAAAACGATTTCAACATTGTAATCGGTGTAAAATCTAGTTCATAGTGATGTGTCACACCATCTTCCCATAAAAAAATCCAATATACGGCGGATCCAAGCGGCAGCCGAAAATTATTATTAGGTCAAAATATAGTAACTTTCCAGCCGTGTAACGTAGGATACTTATTATTGCACTATTCAGAAAAAACCTACTTTCAAACATAACGTAGTCTATGCATAAATTAAAAACGTTTCTCAATCCTTCAAACCTAACCTATAACAAACAGAACAAACATTTGGTCCTGCTGCCAGTGCTGCCACTACATTCCTCTAAAAAGTAACCAATAAACAAGGATTAGACATCGGTTTGCTGCAAATCAGCTGATTGTTTACTTCCGTTTTTCCGGCCTAGGACGGTAATGGGTAACTTTCGAGCCAAGAAAAAGGAACTGAAAACAGATCTTTCTGCATCAGTATAATTAACCATCCAACAATAATAGGCGTTACCGAATATATCTAAAAAATGCAGTGAAGTTCAAACAATGTTACATGTTAATTTTTTAAACTATTTATCGATAGTATTTGTGTTTTTCCGGGCTATTCTGTAATTTATAAGTGGCAAACAAGCAAAACTTTAAAGTACATGTCAGTAGCAACAAAAAAGATATATGTGTCGAAAATTCCTACGGGAGGAGGTTTCATATAGGCGGCCTATGGTCTAAGTGGAGTTAATTTACAAGTTAGGCTGTATAACTTCTTAGCTACCCAGACCTTTTTTGTTTAAGCAGTATAACTGTATTAAACTGATAATGGTGCTAAAGGATATTTTATTGCAGTTTTTTGATAAGTATGCAAGAGTCAATAGGTACATATATTATGTTAATTGATTCCTTTTAAAATGACTCCTCGTAAATGATAAAAAAGGATAGCGTCAGAACCACGACCACTCACATCGCAGCCAAGATGGGTCTAAAATTCTCCCCTCATATTCAGACAAAGGCTTAGGGAAGGCGCGGCTGGCGCACGCAGGGGCTTTCACCAAGATTTATTCCCCCCCCCCCCTTTTACCCTCCCCACAACATCATGTGCCATTGTACATCCAGTTATAACAGCATTTGAGTTTACATGCACACAAGAGGAGTATAAATGCTGAGCTTATACAAGTTTATTAAAGCTTAAGCACCTTGAAAGCCCTGATTTTAGTTCAATAGGAGACATGTTTGATTTTTGAATCGGGGGTTTTTAGATTCACCACAATCGTTGATATGCTGCTCTAAAATATAATTTCCAGATAAGAAAAACATTATCAAGAAATTTCGATTTTAGTTAGTCAAGAAAGTTATTTCTTATATTTAAATTAATTTGATGATACAACTTGTTGTATTTCTATCCGTAGTAAATAAATACTGTATAACCCCTATTAATTAGACCTCCTTTTCAATCTTCTACAGCGAATTACCTCCAATAAGGAAGTAGCTATTACCGTAGGCTACCGAAGGTGAGACTCAAGGTGAGCCATATTTCTTTTCATTTTGAGGTCCCTATACCCTAAAAAAACCGTTCGTTCATTAGGAATGTTTGTCCGCCTGTCCGTAGTGACGATAACTTTCGTTTAGAAGTTCCAATTTCAACTCATTTATATTTTCAATTAAAATAGAACACTTGGAGTTTCATCAACGTAAATAATTATTTTGTTTATTGGTAAAAATGTTTTATCAGATTTCTCTAGTGGCGGTTTTCTGTTTTACTTTAGGTTAAGGCTAGGAAAACGCAATATCTAAAACGTTCTAAATGCTTAGATATCTCGGTTTTGGATTGGGGCAGCGATTCACAAGTTAATTAAATTAATATCTGAAAAACTTTAAACCTCAGGTTTCTCCCTTTTTGCTTACGTGTGCGATTATTTTTGTACAGCAGGAATAAAATAAAACGAACTAGGTGATTTTTCAGACTGGATGCATCGATGAAAGATACCATCCGATGTTTGCAACCAGGAAGCAATCCATCGAAAGTAAAATATTTGAAACAAAAGCGGGTGTTTAGCTGTGATTTGTTCCACAGTCAGAGCTGCTGCTCGGTTGGTGGAGGCAGCCATTTCCTGTTGCAGTAGATTACTCATTTTCGCTCAATTTTCTTTTGCTATTACAGGAAATGACGTTGATGCCGGACTGTAGGGCGCCCGCGCCTCTCCGGCCAGCCATTGTCGGGAAACAGTGGAACCAGCCATTAAGGGATTGTTGGTTTTCTAATAAGAACACTTTTTTAAAATGCTAAATAATATAAAACAAGAATATGTGATAATGTTTTCAATCTCTCATAAGCATGGCTTATTCTATTCATATTTTTATTCAGGCCGAGGAATAAAATTAGGTAAAACATATTGCATTGAACAGAAATCAACAAAAACAGCTAATCATTATGGTTCGTTCGTAACTTCCTTCCTGTCAGATGAGTATGCAGGTTTCCTGCCTCAGGAATTTATACATTTGTAGATCTTATACCACAATCAAGAAGACCCTAACTAGATGAATAAAACTTACCTATCGTATCAACTTTTATTAAGGTATGTTTAGAAATAAGCGAGATATACAAATCTATTTTTCATCATACTAACACAGAAACATCTGTTCAGTTTCTTTTTGTCGGCTCGAAAGTTACTCATTGCCAGCCTAGGCCGGATAAACTTTTTCCGGACTAGGCCGCATAAACTTTTTTCTGGCCTAGGCCGGATAAAACGGAAGTAAGCAATCAGCTGATTTGCAACAAACCGACGTTAAATGCTTGTTTATTGGTTTCATTTTAGAGGAATATAGTGGCAGCACTGCATCCGTAGCATATGTTTGTTCCGTCTGTTATAGGTTAGGTTAGAAGGTTTGAGAAACGTATGTTTATGCCATGTCTACGTTATGATTGAAAGTATGTTTTTGTCTACGTAGAATGATGAAAAATATCGTACGTTACACGGCCGGGAAGTTTTGCCGTACTCGCATGAAAATCCCGCACTCACTTTCGCCCGCGCGGGAACTATCATGCTCGTCCGGCAAAACAGTACTTCCCGGCCTAGTAACGTAATATACTATATTTTCCGATATGTTAACATTGGGACAACTTACTGTGTTTACCACTCTCAGTATCTCGGTAACCAATAGATATAGAGCAATGATTCAAAATATAACATTATTTTTTCCAAGGTGAATTCTATAGTGTAAACCAAAATTGAATTTTTCTGTATTAAAAATCCCCCTCACCCCCACTCATCCCCCATATGTAAAATAAAAAATTAATGTATATATCTATATATTATTATATGTAATATATATAAAATAATAATTCGAACAAATCGCTCATGCACAAGAAAAACGTCACAAGTCAAAAATACTAAATTTTACAGGAGAGAGATTCAAAGTTTCCAGTAAGTTTAGTAGCTTGTAGAATGCTTATTATTTAGTCAAATACGTTGAATTTTTGGTAACACATTCGTTTATACCCAGGGAATAGTTGGTTGTAATAAAAACTAGTAAAAATGTATTAGTAGTATTTATTTTTATAAAAATTTAGAGTTATGACGTTTTTATAGATTACATTTAAAATATATTATTGAGTTGAGCCAGTTATGAGCAAATAATAAAAATTGCCATAAGTCATAAAAAAATATTTTTGGAAAATCTCACATCAAATTAGTAATTAATTCTTTAATAAAATTCACTATTATGGGTTCTCCATTATTTTTTGTGACAAACACACATAAGAGTAACTATGTCCAACCGTAACCTTTTGCCTCTCTTTTAACTGCATTATAATATTTACATAATTATTAAAGGTTTTCTTAGATTTATATAACTATAACTTAGATGCCTAATGATCATGTTGAGGCTTTATCAACTATTTTAATAATAATTTCGATGGGACATGCACATTTTTTATCTAAGCCAGTCCCGATTCGTAAGCTTTCATTATAAAAATGGATTATTGAGCAAGTTGAAATATTTCCATTTTTCGCCTTTCTAAGTTTAATAGGTACCTAAATAAAAACAACTACTCTTTATCCATATGCGTTTCTGCCTTAGTTGAGTTAAACAATCACTGAAAAAGGTTTTAATGCGCTAGTACTCATGCAGACATTTTTGGGCACACAATGTTTTCTTTGCTATTTAAATTAAAGTTACAAGAATGCCCGGCAGATTGAATCAAATAAGAGTTGAATTTTCTAATAAAGAACCAGATTAAGTCCAAACTGAAACCAAAAGTAAAAATGATAATTTAGTTTACATAAAGAGTGGACTTTTCAAAATGGTATTAAATACGAAACACATAAATTCTTTGTACAGAAAACGGCACATCTCAAAATAATTTAAGAACAGAAGGAAGAAAAGTTATACTTCTTGTATGGAAAAATGTCATAACTAAAAATGTGACACTTTTCATGAAAATTTTCTTTCCTATGTGCGGAAGAAAAATGTATCACCTAAAATGGCACAAGTCAAAATGTGACTCTTTTCCATAAATATAAAAGAGCATTTCCTTAACACGCTATGAAAACCCACTGCACATTTAGGGTAGTGACGTTTTTCTATATGAGATAATTTGAAAATCCCCTAATGGAAAAGTGACACAAGTGCTATCTGGGTGGTTATATTTAGAATTACAGTTGTGACGATTTTTTACAGGAAAATATGACCACTGATCGACATTTTGCTGTAATAAACAGAAATTTTAAAATTTTTGAGTTGTGACGTTTTTCTTGAACATGAGCGAAATGTTGTTTTTTGGATTTCGAGGGCCCCAAAACAGAACGTCACCATGGTCTCAGGCACCATGGTCACATGCGTATTGCCATGAGCCCTACAATCATGACCTAATGCTTGCAGTGGGTTGAAGGGGATAGCCCCTTCCTTAAAAGATATATTTGCTAAAACACTCTATTTAACTTACCATATATCACTTATTACCTTATATATGAATTTTTGGAGTGAAGCACAAGGCTTGGATATTATTTGTTTAACAAAGGTTTCAAATCCGAAATATCACTGATATAATGTGATCTATGTGTGTCTCTATCTATATAACAAATATCTATGTGTGTCTCTGCAGCTTATTTGCAAGGTGAGTTAGCTGTACATCCTATCTTATCCCCTCAAATTATTACCTAAAGAATCATTATCAGAAGGCACTCAATGAATGCATAAATATGTGCAAGATTATATTACTTATTTAAATCCGTCAACAGCTCAAAACGTATGATTTAACATGCTCAGTACATGCACCATCTTCAGATGCGAGAACGCCATCTTCAGCTGGGTACAAGCAGTGAAGTTAATTACACCAGAAGGCTTCGTTATTTAATTAAAAAGCACAGAATGAACAGTAAATTGAAACACAAACACAAATTGAAATTATAACAAGAAAACTTAGGTACCAGTCTTTAGGAACCAGCTGAAGATGGTGCTCTCGCATTGAAACATGTACTGAGCATGTTAAATCATACATTTTGAGCTGTTGACGGATTTTACATTAAGTAATATAGTCTTACATTAATCGCACAGCTCAGGGGCTAAAAACATGGATAGTAAATATGTGCCCTACAATTCTTGTGTTTAAAAGTTGTATGTAGGATAAACGGAATTTTACTTATTTGCAAAGAATAAAAAATGGCCCAAAACTCATATATTTTTGTGGCCCCAGGTTAAAAGATTACTAGTAAAATTGGTTCAAACTTCTAATTAATATACTTGGATGTAAAACGAAAATGTTAAGACGATTTACATCTTTCCAAGAATGTTTTCCAGGCACGACAAATTGTTTATCTAATACTACTGGACTAAAATTATATTCTTTTGATATGTTAACCTCCTATCTAACTCGTCCAAAGCTGCAAAGTCAAAAATTGTGTTACATGCACTTTCCGTAATAACTTTTTTGAGCATTCGTTATGGAATTGTAAACAAAAATAATTTAAAATTTCCATTTATAAATATGTTTGGAGTGTGTAAGAAAAATCATAACAAAAGATTTTTTTCTGTTAGCAAATGTAGAAGTAATTCTTAGCATTTAGGAATTGTTGAAATATGAACCCTTAAGAATTTACTCTAAGGTTAGTTTACATTTGAGTAGCGTAATTAAAAAAAAACATTTAATATTTAAAGCTCAAGACCAACAGCTTAATTGTTATGATGAACAGATAACTCATTGAATTAACTGCAGGTATTTGTGGGTTTTCTTCGGATATTTAATTGTATGGTGTAGTTTTTATTGAATTGTATAATAAAAAAGTCAGGGACTTCCAAGTCCCTTTCAAATAAAATATTAAATTGTTAAATTAATGAATGAAGGAATGAACAACAAATTTATTTCAGTGCAAAAGTATTTACAATGTTTACAGCACATAATTTGTACTTAATAACAAAAAAAGTTCTTAGTGCATTTGCTGACGTAAAAACAAATACCCAAAAAACTTACATGCTAGGAAAAAGTACAGATTAATATAATTTAACATTTAACTCTAAAAAAATTGTGGGAATAAGCCGACATGGGTACTAATGCTTGTGCGTCGGCTTCGAGTTGCGTCCTTAAAAAGTTGGTAGCGGAAAATTAATAATTTTTTTCATTAAAAAATGCATGAAAGCTAGACTGGAAAAAGAGTTGGTAAACAGTAGAGAATCATTATTTATAAAAGGTATATAAATTTGAAAAATAATTGAGAAGTGTAATATAATAATTGTAAATACTTGTTGCATTGAACATAATCTTTAACGAGGCTATTAATAACTAAACCATTGTTTGCTAGCGGACAAGAAAATCAGCCCCATTATAAAGCGGCTATTGATAAAGGTTATCAAAGGAAGCTGGCCCTTTATCGCGCCAATAACTCATCGTTGGCGGGAGCGCGGGGCCGGCGCGTGGCGCCTCGAGTAGAGGTGAGCGGACTTACACCGCCATGGACAATTACAGCGTTTACGTTTCGTATAAATTATTTATCATTAGAATTTTTGGCTTTTGAAAACCTTTTGGCTGTTTTATGTGTGTGCTTCATATATCTTTTATATTCATAAGTAAAATATTTTAAACTCGAGGAAATATTAATATAACCTTAAGTTAATCATAATTCTAGTACAAAATTGATATTAAAATGATAATCAAAATTAATTATGTTAAGGGTAATTCAAAAATTTGGAAGCTTAACAAATGTTTTGACATACGTGATTATAATTGAGTGAAATGTATTGTTGACTCTTAAATAGTGACTTTTGCAATAGAGTTTTCAATTAACACCTCCAAACTGCCTCGAAATCGGCCATTTTAAAAGAAAAATGTATACAGAGAATGTTTTGTAACCAATAAATCATTTTATAAATGTAGATATGATAAAAAAATCCGGTCCTACATGGCTATTTGAAATTTTATTTATGACAATGCAAGACGTCCCACTTGTTATAGAAAGTTATTATATATGGCCGTCCTTTGTCTCCTACAGTGACTTTTATAAGCGAATATTATTTAATTTTCAGGAGGCCTACCTCAATTTTATTTTGTTTGGTTGTCATTGCGATCATATCTATTAAATATTTCGGCTACAACCAATAATTCGTAACACAACTTTTTGTTATACAAGGAGATTTTATCAATACGGAACTCTGGGCAATAAATTACATATACTATTGTGATAATTTGACAGGTAATGTATTGGCTTTTACGGATCCAAACTGATGGAACAACTCGTTAAGACGCTGCCTACAAGAGTGGGAATATCGAGCTTTGGCAGGATGACCACTGGCAACCCCCATCACTGGAGATCAATCAGGCAAGGCTCTAAGGGTCGGCCGCTGTGCGTTGTGAGCCCAACTGACAAGGGGCGTCTACTTATGTATAGATCTAAAATAGCTCGTAATCATCGATATATCGGAGGTTAACCGTCAGCCAGGGTGAAATCATGTACATTCATTTATAATTTATTAGACTTTAAGGGGCTTACTTACTTTTTGAGATAGGGCCATACAGAAAGATAGCTAAACTATAAAAAGTGTATTTCGAACAGTTTCATGACATCAGAAGAACGTTGAAATTAAGAAATCTTATATAGCTTTTACTTAAGTCTTCGTGATAATTAACGGTTAAACCATGACGATGGGGAGTGTAACATTAGCAGTGGTGGAAATTCAAACAACTATAAAGAATTCATAATGAAAATATTCACTTATTTTTTAAGTGGTTGGCTAATGAAGATGAATAGTTGAACAGGGTGTTTCCCAGTTTCATAACTTCGCGATGCGGCTACGTACTATATAAACACTTGGAACTTTAAAAACGTCTTAAGTCTATATCATAACTTCGTTGGGAGAGCCAAACTTTAGGCCTACTTATTACGAACAAAAATTATGTTTTGAAATATACCAGCCCTAATAGTTTGAGGTTAATATATTTAGCTAAACTTTAAAACCTGTCTTGGTTACATTTTTCTGGACGCGTCCTAGGCGCCTTAAACGCGATGCGGCTTTTATGAAGGTGAAAAACGCAGCACCAGTAGGTGGCTTCCTAAATTAAAATGCAGACGGCCGTGCGAAATATGAATTCACAGTAGAGATTACTTGCTGGTGCTCTGATCTCAAACGATAATTTTTATAGTAATAGAATGCGAATGTGATGTTTGAAGGCGAGTCTTGAAAGAATACTTGCTAGTTTCGACCTTTTTTGAGTTTTATTCTTTATTCTGTATTCTGTATACTGTTGTATCTGTATTCTGTAAGAGTAGGGGGTAAAGTTACCTCTGCTCGGTCCCACATCAGACGACCCTTGGACCCTTGCCTAATTGATCTCCAGTGATGGGGGTTGCCAGTGGACATCCTCCCAACGCTCAATATTCCCACTCCTAAAGTTATGTAAACTTCTACATAATCAATCAGTTTATGCAAAAAAGAGAGTATATTTCGTGCTTCAGCAAAAACTACATGTTGTAGATACTTGATCTTGGTGTCAAATTAAAGCTTGGAATCTCATGATGTGCACTATGGTGGTTTGGGGTACTTTGGTAGTATACAGAGGCCACTATTTTTGGAGACTTTCATTATTGGATACAAAAAATAATAACATAGTTGAAAATAACAACCTTTAATTGACTTACTGTTCAAATTCGACATAATTATGGTGAGCGGTCTGTGTGTTCTACTTCCCAGAAAGCAGCGACGTTGGTGAGGATTGAGTTGAACGCCTCGCCGCCGCCGCCGCTGGCGGCCTCATCCGATCGCCACCCTTATACAGCGCGCTACGGTGGTTATGTTAGGTTACGTTATCATAAATATGTTAGTAAGACTTTTCTCGTTTGGTTGCGAATCAAACGACACCGGATGAGTCATACTTTCGCTCGGTTGATCCCCCGCAAATAGGCCTTGGTCAGGTGGTTGACCGGGGCGTGCGCATCACCTGTCAACGGGATTTGGGGTGCGATAGAATGACTTATCTGGTATCTTTAGATTCGTAACGAAACGAGGAAAGTCCTACCAACCTATTTGTGATAACCTGACTTAACATAACCGCCGCAGCGCGCTGTGTAAAGGTGGCTTCCGTATAATACCAAAGTACCTGGATTGGTTTTGACATATTTAAGGACATAGGCACAGGATCGTCCGCAAGGGAACCATGTCAAGGATTTTGGAAGTGCTTTAAATAGTTTCTATGGTCACCATTTTAAAATAGCTACTAGGTTTACTATCAGAATGCAAAATTTACAAAAAAACAAGAATACATCAAGAAAAAAGTGATCTACCGGGCAAAGCCAAGGTTATCAGCTAGTTGTCATATAAAAAATATTTATTATTGATGAAATACGATGTAATATTTTTCCATGGAAAACTAAAGTTTCACGAGGACTTTAGATTTACTAAATAACAATTGTCCTGTCTTGCTAACCTAATAAGGAAAGACTCTTCACTGGAACTAACAAACTGGCTGAACAGCCTGATTTCACGTGAAATAAAACAGGCAATTACTTTGAGGTAACTGTAGCTTTATTCAGTTTTGATATAATTGTAAGTTTTTACAAAACTTCCAGGATTTATGGATCTCTTAAATTTTGGCTATAAAGTACAAACTTAACAACCAACTTTTTCATTAACAGTTTACAAGTAGTTCGAATGATTGAGAAGAAAATGGATGAAAGATGTTTGACATGATAAACGGGAAATCAAATAATTTGAAATAAATTTGGGAAGAGTGAGTTTCATGTTGGCTCTATTTAACTTAAGTTATTATAAAGGGTGTGCGAGTACTCAATTATGAGCTTTTCTCGAGCCGAGATTACAATACTCGACTCGACTCGAAACTAAAAAAAACACGAATATTTGAGTCGAGTAGCCACTCCCGCCGCGCCGTTTACCCGGAATCGGTACGCGTGATTGCTTTTACAGCCGTTTTTCACACAATCAACAACAGTCATGAACAGACACCATCAAAATTTTGTTATTTTACTTGAATTAATGTGGTTTTTGAGTTATTAATATCAAAGAATTCAGTTTTGCCTTTTTCTCTTCTTCAATTTGAGATATTTTCTTACTTTAATTGTGATGTTTTTTTATGCTCAATGAGACTGATTTAACTTTAATTTTTGAACTTATAAAAAATATGTTACAAAAACTCTTGTTTAAAGCAAACGAGTGTTCATTTAGCTTGGTTTTAACCTCTTAAGGTTGAAAGTGTAATAAAATATTCAATATAATGATATAAAGTTTTGTTAAATATGGTCTGAACTATCGTTTAATTTCATTTTCAAATAGGGTTGCTTTTAACTCATAGGAAAACTTCCCAGTTTAATTACAAAAAATATTATATTTTATGTTATAAATAATAAGTATGAGAGCTGTTAACTTCTACCATTAAAAATACTCAACTCGAAAAAAAACTCGAAGCTCGCGAGTCCTTTGAAAAACTGGACTTGACTGGACTTCAGAAATTACTACTGGCTAACGCCTAGTTATTACATACCAAAATAATTTGAATCAGTCAATTTGAGAGGGTAGCATTAAGTAAGCTTCTCGAACGGGATCGCGCCGCCCTTTGCTTATAACGATTTTGACCTTTGATATTACCTCAAACCGTAATGACGGGGATAACCTATAATTTCTTTACACTCTCAAGGATCCAAAGAATTTGCGTCCTTTTCCTAAGTTACTAAGTTACTAAGGATTACTAAGGTAATATATATTTAAAATTATCAAACTCCACTCTTTAAAAAAAGATAGTAAACGTGATCACAGTACAGCACCACAATCTACAAATTCTTTATGGAAATTATTCATGGAAAGAAAATATGTTACTTTCCAGCTTATGAATACGCCTTAATACCTTTATATTAACTTTTTAGATGGGCCGTTAGTTACCTTTGGAGAGGGTTTCTTAGGTTTTCACACAGGTGTGGGAAAAAGTATAACGGGCCCCCCATTCCCTATATTATATTTCCATTGGGTATATAAGATATTGTAGTGGTCCAACAAGCTTAAAGCTGGGCAACAATTTGGATTTTTCCATTTATTGATTATGTTAGTTTGATTACAAAACATTTTTATGAAATTGTACTTAATAAAATATAATGATGTGGTTAAATGTTTTTAGTTTTACGTTTTTCCACCACAATATATACTTAAAATATATTTGTTTCATTGATTAGTAATTGATTTTATTTCAAAATTTCTCGAATCATAATGTTTAAGTTACTGTCCCTGTGTTATCTATATCTAAAAGCCAAAAACGGTTGACTGACTGACTGACCGACCGACTCCCTAACTCACTGATCACAGTTTCTCAAACATTATTATGCTTTGGGCCATGAAACTTGGTACACTAATTAATCATTTTAGGCTCTACTAACCAAGAACGGATTTTAATTCTCTCAAAAGACTAAAATAGGGTATATTATAAAATTTAAAATGACGGCATTTTGAGTTTTCAAAGCATATTTTTAAAAAAAAGTAGGGCTTTGGGTCATGAATCTTGGCTCAAATATTCTTTATAGGCTCTAGATGCATAATAATGAAGGATTTTCAAGTGTTATCGGTGAAAGGCTAAAATAAGGTTAATTGGAAAATTCAAAATTACGGCCTTTTAAATTTTAAGAGCAACGATTACAAAATATCAAAAGTAGGTCTCTAGAATGTTTTTAAGAGACAGAAAATTTCAATTCCATTTACTAAAAGAATTAACTGTACAAAATTATTTCGCTTATCTTATATTATACATTTGTCAGATGCCACGGATACATAGGCTACTTAAGTTTTACGGATCACCCGAAGTAATCAAACTAGAATCTTGAGACTCTACATGGTCATATCATTCCGTTATTTTATAGAATCGGGGGGTTTCTGAATTAAAAATTGTTGGAGGGTTTGCTTGTTGGCCGAGCGCGACTTAGGCTAAATTAAAACAAATATACTATTTCTACCGTAAATTTTCGCCTCAAGCTTCAAGACGAATAATCCAATCTCGAATGAGATTGAAAAAAAAGTTTGGGGGATTTAGTTGCCTAATTTTCCCCTCATCATCTTTCTTACCTCTAAATCATTTCTTACCTTTTTTTGGTGTATTAATGAACATACTAAATGCATATGTTAATTCTATAGAGTCCGCCCTTTGCGGATTTAAATTTGCGGTATTTACATCAGCTATACATCGTATTCTTTTATGTAAAATTGGCCGACATGTTTTAGGGCACAGCGCGGTGCAATCAAAGCTCTAAGAGGATACTTTTTTATTCAAGCTATTAGAAACCCAATTTTATAGTTTAAATAATAGATTGACTAGAAAATGTCAGTTTTCTTAAGACTGAATTGAAAAATTAGCTGAGAGTGCAGGTCTGCTACATCGGGGGTATTGCTATCTTACGATACTACATAACTAAATGATGACAAGGTTGACATTTTTACTTACGATATTAACTAAGGCTATCAGTTTTACTTAAATATTCCCATAACAACGTATATTAAACGTCTTCTATATATATATATATATATATATATATGCATAAAAAAGGATATACCGTCGCACTTAGTACTAAAACCATTACAGTACATCTGTTTAAAGGGACCTTTGTGATCGTATGGTATATCTAAATGTCATGGTTTACAGTGTCAGAGTTATTGGCACAATGTCTATAGTGTCATGTAGTCAGTGTCAGATTGAAGAGTGGAAAGTCATAAATCTCACTGAGACGATTTCATTAAATTACCTGTTCATTTACTTGTTCATCCCAGTTTTACGTCTACTATAATTCAAATCGTAATAATATGTAGTGAAAGTATTGTCACAAAGCAATTGAGAGAGACGGATACATAATTAGAAAGCGACGTGTTGATCTCGTGTTGGATTCGACACAAAGGTGGGGATCAAGAGGTGGAGAGACGCGTGTGCCGAATCCAAAGCTGCCGAGGAGCCGACCCACGGGACCAGCGCTGACGGTGTGAAAACATACCCAAACTTTCGCGACACATCATCTCACTGTTTCTTTTTTCCTTTTGGTTGGCCATAAGGGTTGAAGTTTCTTTCCTGCCTCGTTTCTTTCAAACTATAAATTTTGAATCTTTGAAAATAATTTCGGTTCCCTGTTCATTGTTACCGTATGTCGTTTAACATTTATATCTTTATAATAGTAGGATATTACTCTGGAGGATTATTGCCATAAATTAATCTAGTAAAGAGTCTCTGCCAAGGCTGTCACAACGATAACCGAAAAAATAAGTTTGGTTAAGTTGTTATCGGTCACCTAAAGGTTATTTACGTGTTGATAATGAACATTGAGTGAACCATAATTCAGAATGTTATAAAAAATATAGGTTAAAAATTAAGATAATCTCTAATAGCTAGTGGATTTAATATAATGTAGGGAAAACATTCGTTGTTATAATAGTACCAAAAATATCTTAGTAAACTGGCTTTTGTTCCATCTTTTGTAAATAAATGTCTTTCCCATGATTAGTATCAAGCATCTAACGGCACCAAATTTTTATTATAAACAAATAATGTGTTTTTATTATAAACAAACCTTTTTGTATCCCAAGGCTTTTTAAATGGCATATATTTTACGTTATCTCTTATTTTCTAGGAAACTTCAGGACAATTAAGTGTTTTTCCCGAGTACCTGGGATCAAGATATCCATTTTGAGCCCTTACCCGACATCCTGCGGTTTGCTGAGCGCACAGGTCTATTAAAAATAGTCCTTACGCAATACACACAATGCCGTGGGTGTTTATGTATATAGGGGCAGTCTTCAAAAACGCTCTACAACTAATTGTAGACGAACGGCTTGATATACAAGATTGAAACAAAACCTAACTCCCCATTAACTCATACCCAAGGAACAACGTAAAAACATTTTAACCATTTTAACATCAAAACACAGGGTATTTCAAAAACTGGATGTCATGGGTTCGAATCTCAACATTTTTAAGTGTAAAAATGTGCGATGTTATGCATAATTTCAAATCTCTAAATAAAACAAACAATTTGCTGAAAACAAAATCCAATATCTTTATTCATTTTAAAATGGCAGCCATTTTTGTAAAGAATAATGGTATTTACGAAACATTCTGAATCTCAGGAACCACTAAAAATGTTCAGGTTGAAAATTATTAATCCTTATAAGCTCAGCTTTCATTTGATGTATGACATTTCAGAATTTAGATAACATTTACTAGTAAATTTTCAATTTATACACTTGTGCTATCTCTGGTTACTTTATAGTTGTTTAATGAATGTATATGTTAGCATTTAATGGATGCCAATTTAAATTCCTTGTAAACTGCACATATAATATGGGCTTAATATTGTAAAATGGAGTTCTTTGCTTATAACTACAAAACCACCAAAGAGGTAGGTGTATATTCAAAAATTGTTGGTCTTTGCGGGACCTGTAAAATGATGTGATATTTGACATATGCTGCCTTTTTTCAGGGCTATCGACATGATAACAAAATAAAATGTCAACAACTTTTATTCTCTGCATGTTGGCATGTCGTATATGAAGTTGAAGCCGAGTTTAAGAGGATAAACATCACTTAAACAGAACGAAAATATGTTTTGTGATTCTCGAGGTACATCAAGGTACATTTTTGGCAACTCCACTTCTAGTGGATATGCATACGCTCGAAGTGAAATGTCCATATTGAGTTTTAAGATTATAGTTTGAGTACATTTATTTATTTTTTTCATACGGACAACCATATTTACAAAAGTGGAAATACGATATACTATTTCGGGTGGGGTAAAATTCAAATAGCTTAAATGGCATTTTTGTACATTTTATTCTTTTAGTAGATTGGATCTCGTACATTTTCTATTCCCTGAAAATATTCTCTAGGTCTCCCCCCATAGTTTTGAAAACTGATATGGCTGTCATTTAGAATTTTGTATTATATTCGATTTCAGCCGTCTGAGATAGAATATTGTAAAAATCTTTATTTTTTCGCATCTAAAGCCTGTAAAGAATATTTTTGTCAAGTTTCAATGCCCAAAGTGTTGTAGTTGGGAGAGTAAGCTTTGGAAGCTAAAAATGACTGGTGTAATGGCTTTAAGCCTTACTTTTTGAGAAACTGTGATTAGTCGGTCAGTCAGTCAGTCAATGTTTTTAGGCTTTTATGTATGTAGATAAACAAATATATATATATATTGATATATTTTTTTAATTACGTGACAAAAATCGTAAGCTAAATTATTTTCCAAATAAAAAAACGTAATGACTCATGGTCCTCATTGTTAATCTAAAGAAACTCTGTCATGTCCGCCTTATTTCTGTCTCATCGTATTTCATATGTTCTTTCCCACCTATGACGATGCTTCTAAGAACTGTATCAACAGCCTTTAGAACGCACTAGCGGAAACAAGAGCCAATGAGGATTAAAAAGCTAACAAGAGCACCCATAATTGAAGAGGCTCCAGAATTTGCCGAGTGTGCAAGCCCAATGTTAGTCACAACAAATTCTGATTGATCTACACGAGTTATTTCTAACTTAAGATCAGTCAATAGATGCTTAGAATAACAAAATATTCCAATTGTTTCAGTTGACTTTTGGCTTATTATCCCTATAAAAAATTTAATATTTTATACATTTCGACCTAAAAAATGAATTTTTGATCGGAAATTTCTCCAGAAGTTAGGACATATTCTACAGTAATAACTCAAACAGGGAAATAACAATTCAGGCGCACAACTCGAGGTTTCACAATCGCAACCGTAGCATTTCAAAGAGCCATAACCAAAATAATATCTAAACATTTATACAGCAAAGATGGCCAGCTAGAAAATATAAAAATCGTATAAAAGCTAAATAGATTAAAACTAAATTAAAATTTAAAAAAATATATTTATGTACAGTTAAATAGACATTCTTGGACATGAAGAATGTCTATTTAACTGTACATAAATAGACAGCTTATAACCTCTTGAAGCTGCAACTTATTTCCTCAGATTTCTGAAGAATTTTTCAAAAAATAGTCATACCATTTCATATCGTATTAGGCGACAGGCGAATCCTTCAATGACATGTCTTAAATTTTCATCCCCTATTATTGGGTCGCATCTTTTATTTACCAGATTATCGCACTAAAATCACTTAATCGATTTATAAATCACGAAAGTCCCCATATACACAAAATAGCAATAGTCTAATCTAAGTAGAATATCAAAACTATAGGCAAAAGATCATTCCATCAGAAATTCATAATTACATTCACGAAATGTGTTTAATAGAAAAGGTTAATTTTGACCCGGACCCAAACACGAAATAGTTATTTGTGTATTAATAGCGCAAAGTATGTCATTGTCGCTCGATAATTGTAGATGGCCGCACGAAGCGTTGGATGAGTGTGGCCAAATATTTCGAGAGCGGCAATGACTATTTTTGCTCGTAATACACACGATATTTTTCCTTCCACCATTATTTAAATCGTTTATCTTATTAACTAACCTGTACACAAAAGTCCATTGAGGTTATGTTTGCTATGTTATGTTATGTTGTTATGTTATGTTGTTGTGGTTATGTTTGTTGAGTTATATCTCTTGTGTGCTACCGTAACCTATTTTACATTTCAAGTTACGCTGATTTAGCAAGTAACCCTGAAATGAAAGCGGAAATGAACCGTTTTTCATACTGTTTACAGGTGTGGCAATGTGATTATTTCCATGCATAGGTAGGAAAATAAATTTAAACACCTCCAATCACAGAACTAAAAGATATGATCAAATATTGAAAGAGGGCTAGGATGGTGTTGTAATGTAGCGACGATGACTAATCTCCATGATATAGCGGGAAATGAAGTACAAGTTGATGACAAATTAAATTCCTTGCTAGATTTTGTCAAAAATGAACATACATAATTTACAGAAGCAGAAACTGAACCAAACAATTTCTCAGGAAATATATTTAGACCCATCAAAAACTTCACGGAACGCTTGAAAATTACTATTCCAACTTAAAACACGAAAATGAGAGTTCAACCCACTTACAATTCAAGTTAACCAAATACCATCAGGAAACGTGGCTTAGTATTTATTTGACTTTATAATACAACCAACTATACAAAGTTGAACAGGATTGCCAGACCAATAAAATTCCTGAATACAAGTTGTCCTCTGTAGCATCAAAACAAGACCTAAGACGACTTTAAACTAAGATAAACAACTTAACTCTAGCAATTCCTTCAGATAAAGTTGAATCTTACTTCACTCTACTAATTTGCAAATACCAATACGAAAACTAAAATATTATTCTCCAGATAAAAATTTCTCTTAAACGTGGTAACTTAAAATATACCTCATATATTTACAGTCGTTTGCCTCTTATTTGCTATGACAAGATATTTCAATTTACTGAAACCAACATTTTTATGATCACAACCATTAACATACATAGTTGAAACTGAAAACAAAGAAAATTTAAATTAACAACGATCTAACCTCTGTCCGATTCCGCGATCCAATTCTAAGCTTTTAAAAATGTCCAGTTGTGTCCTGTTGGATAGCACAAACATTCCTGATATAAAATATCATAGTGAATTTCACAGATATCATACAGCAGAGCGTATAATTATTGAAGAAAAATCAGTTAACACCATTTTAATTACTAACATTCAGGAAGATCTAACAATATTTTACAAACAAATTGATATTAAATTCATTCCAAAAATGGAAAACGGAGCAGTAGGAATAAAACTACCTTACGATTGCTTCGTTCAACAAGGATAATCAACAATAATTGAGAGTGATATTCCTCGTGATTCAAAAGACAACCAATCATCCCTAAATTGCCATTTTGTTCCTTTTTCATTGACTAATTTAAGCGACCTTAAAGGAGATTCGCTAGACAAAAATGATAGAACGGAGTTCTATAACATTTTAAACTTCATATTTGACGGTTTGAATTTTACAACATCAACTTTCATCGTAAACAATCAAGAGCAACTTAAATTATTTAATCATAATCAAGTTAAAACTCCTTGACCGATGTTGTAGACGACCGTAGATTAATGTTATATGAATTGTTCGCTTGTAACAATGTAATTAAAAACTGTAACAATGTTGCTGCTGATTGCCGCACATTTAATACGCATTCTTAATATTTAATTCAATGTTTTGAACGCCAAGTCATGGACCTCGACAAAAGATTACATTGTAAATTTTAGTATGTGTGCTGTAGAACTGCATAAATATATTTTCATGCCATAAAAATATTTATGTAGTTCTACAGCCCTCATATTACCGTCATTCAAAATAAATTACTATTCTAAAACTAAATTTGATCCAAATAATCTAATTTAATTGATTTAAAGAGACCGGAAGGGCGAAAGAAGACACGATCACTCAATCAACAAATCAGTTGACCTATTCTACCGCTTTCCGCTGCATGGGTCACTAGTAGGTAGGACGCGCCGGTTCAAGACCGAGGTGCGGCGCTGGAAAGGGAGAAGAAGAGTTGGGATGAACATCAAGATTTCCCCCCGTTCAAGAAGATCTTCGTGACATCCTAAAGATCACGATAGCTCCTCAACTTACTTTTTTGAAGTAGTCAACCGGTAGTAGGTTGATATATAAACCAGATGGGTGTAACTACGTGACGAAAACTTAATTATTCCCCAAATTAGAAACCTAATAATTCATCAACTTCATTGTTCGTCTCTAAAAATCTCCGTCCTATCCTAGTGAGGTAGGATAGTGATTTTTTGTGGAATATTAGGTTTCTGGCTACCACCATAAAACTTTGCAAAATCTATGATCATGCATTTTGGAACTAAATTCAGCCCAGACCCCAAAAATTAGACATTTGATTTTCAAAATGGCGGCTTAAAATTGTTGTAAGAGGAAAAAATTTAGACCTTGGGTCGCCAATATGAAACCCTCCCCCCTTGGGAATTTTTCTACACATATATTTTTTTGTTGCTACTGACATGGACTCTAAGGTTTCGCCTGTTTGCGACGTTTAAATTACAGCATAACCCAGAAAAAAAAATATCTTTGATAAATAGTTAAAAAATAAATAACATTGGATCACTTTAGAAAAAAGTCACCTCACTGCATTTTTACGTGCATTTTTTGAAATATTTATTTGGGACCAACGCTTATCGTTGTTTGGTGGCTAATCCTTCATTTTTACAGGATAATAATTTCAGCCGCTATCTTGGATCCGTCATATTGGATATCAACTTTATTTTTTTTAATGTAAAGATGGTGTTGTAACACATCATTATGAACTAGATTTTTATGCTGATTACAATGCTGAAGTCCGTTTTTGAAAATATACATTCGTTAAAAAGATATGCACAGATAAAAATTTATCCCTGTACATTTCTTATGAACGTTTCGTATTTTCAATATTTTTTGGGATTATTTTCCTGCTATCTCTTATTATAGTAAAGATATGTAGTTCGTTTTGGTCTTAAAATACTCAGTTAAATACCGGCTTTAATTTTAGATATCAATCATCAACATTGGACAAGTGGCATATGAGCTATAGGGCTCAAATCAGCTCAAAAATCAATTTTTCAGAAATTTTTTTTTAGTCAAATATTGATTTCTGGTTCTAAATAATGTATTAAATTCATTTTGGTCTTAAATCACTCAGTAAACTATCAGCTCTCAAGTAAGCTGACTCTCAATAAGACCAGACTAAAGATTATGTGAGCTTTCACTCACATATAAGCTTCACTCAACATAAATTCGTTTTACTTGCATAATTTTATATTTGTTGAAGGATTTCTCTAGTTCCAAAGAAGGCTAAGAAATATTAAAGGTCTTAATTGACTTAGTAGATTATTGGCTTTCATTTGAGTCATAAATTACTTAAATAGATTGAGTTTCAGGTGAGTTGTGGTTCTAAAACCCATTCAAAATTAAAATTTTCAGACATTTTCGTTTATATAAAGACTCATATATCCAGTTCCAAGGAGGTTCTGGAGTTCCTAATATTTTTAAAAGAGTCAGTAAAATATCAGTTTTCGTTTGAGAGCGTGATCATTTAATTCGAACAAGTTCGGTTTGAGTTACAATCCACTATCAAAAATTATAAATAACGAATCTTTATGTCGTAATGAGCCTTAACATTAGTTTATAGCTTA
This sequence comes from Flexamia atlantica, assembly GCA_035578135.1. Classification (NCBI taxonomy): domain Eukaryota; kingdom Metazoa; phylum Arthropoda; class Insecta; order Hemiptera; family Cicadellidae; genus Flexamia; species Flexamia atlantica. The sequence continues at coordinate 26,881,600 of JAQJVK010000007.1, forward strand.
ACCGATTTTACGTATCAATATTTTTTAAAAAGCCGACATATCACTGCGTATTTTAAGACCAAAATGATTTAAATACCTTATCTAGAACCAGAGATACACATACTTGATTAAAAACTGATTTTAGGAAAATTGATTTTTATTTACATTGAGCCTTATACCTCATCTGTCACTTGTCCGATGTTGATTATTAATATCTCAAATTAAAGCCGGTATTTAAATGAGTATTTTAAGACCAAAACGAACAACATATCTTTATTATAATAAGAGATAGCGGGAAAATAATCCCAAAAATATTGAAAATACGAAACGTCCATAAGAAATGTATGGGGATACATTTTTAACGAATAAATATTTTCAAAAATGGATTTCTGCATTGTAATCAGCATAAAAATATAGTTAATAATGATGGGTCACAAAACAAAAACATTTACATGATTTACATGATGGGTTTTTACATTTAAAAAAATTAAGTTTATATCCAAAATGGCGGATCCAAGATAGCGGCTGAAATTATTATCCTGTAAAAATAAAGGATTAGCCACCCAACAACGATAGGCGTTGGTCCCAAATCAATATTTCAAAAAATGCACGCAAAAATGCAGTGAGGTGACTTTTTTCTAAAGTGATCCAATGTTATTTATTTTTCAACTATTTATCAATGATATATTTTGTTTTTCTGGGTTATGCTATAATTTAAACGTCACAAACAAGGAAAACCTTAGTACATGTCAGTAGCAACAAAAAATATATGTGTAGAAAAATTCCCAAGGGGGGAGGGTTTCATATTGGCAACCCATGGTGTAAATATTTAAAATTTTTCCTCTTAAAACAATTTTCAGCCGCCATTTTGAAAATCAGATGTCTAATTTTTGGGGTCTGGGCTGAATTTAGTTCCTAAATGCATGATCATAGATTATGCAAAGTTTTATGGTAGTAGGCGGAAACCTAATATTTTTATACTAACCTACCTCACTATCCATCTGTTTGTCCGATCGTAGTATTTCATTCGTTCTTTCCCAGCTGTCGTGAGCTAGATGTGTCCGAAAGGGAGTGCTTTTAAGAATTGTATCATCAACGTTTAAGGCACACCCTATCGGGGACAACAGCCAATGAGGATGCAGTCATCTGCTTGACAAGAAGAAGATGAAAAGTAAAGGGAGAAGAGAGGTATCGGACGAGAATGGAATAGAGGGCTGTGTGTTAAAAGTAGGTGTTGTGAAAGTATGTGTTGTGCAAAGAAATTTAGTGTCTCCTTTGTACATTTGACAACAAGTTGCTGTAAATATTCAATATGTAAAATCATAACATAAAAATACATTGTTTATGTTTCTTAATTTGATTTTATCAAGTCATTCGTTAATTTTGTAATCAATTTATTTGTCATTTTGAAAAATATCTTAATAATCTAGATTCTATGTATTGACATTTTACATGCAAATTTGTCAAGGCAAAGTCTGTAATTTTAATTGAAGGGTACAGGGGAAAAACCAACAGAGTCCAAAACTATGAAAATTCAAGATAACCATGGCAACTGATAGCTCAGAATCTATATTTTAAAATGACAAAATGCCCAATGGAACGACCAACTCAGTCACGAATTATAGCACTAAACATAAAAGTACCACAACGGAAAAAAACAACTCAGTCCAATGAAACAATGGAACAAACAACTGAGTCCATTACCAGCTGCTGCTCGGTGGTATTGTTAGTTGTTGTTGTTTTGCTGTTTGTTTTTGTGTGAGTGCTAGGTTATGTTCAAGCTTTCAAATTTATTTATAATAGTGCTTTTGAAGGTAAAAATAAAGGGGAATCAAACCTAGTGAATAATTAATTTTTTTAACTAGGGGGGTCATGACCCCCTAGTACGTAAAAAAGGGGGGGTCGGAGGGGGTTGCCGATGGTCGCAATGAATTTCTCGCCCCAAAAATAGGGGGTGCCCTGAAAATCAGCCGAAGTGTTCAACTAAAATATACCCACCCCCCACAACCCCCTATACATAGGATCAAGGGGGGTTTTTGCTCCCTATTTTGAGTTTTGGGTGGGTTGGACGGTACAAAATAGGTATATTTGTAATCAGAAAAATAAGAGGAGTGAAATCTAGTGAAAAAATTTTTTTTTTTAAATTAGAGGGGCATAATCCCTTAGTACATAAATTAGTACATAAAAAAAGGGGGTTGTAGGGGGCCGCCAATTATCGCAATGGATTTCTTGCCCCAAAAATAGTGAAAAATAAAAAATGGTGGGAAAATTTCCTCCGGAACATTCCCACCCCCAGAGCCAAAAGCCATGTAGAAAATATTTTTTATTTTTTTAAAACACAATGGAAAAAACAGCTAAGTCCGTACCATGTTATATATTTTTAAATATATAAAATACCATGCAACTCTTTTTTATTACTTTTTCCATACAAACATAGTCAAAAATAACCAAGAAACAAAAATGGCAAACTTAAATGGAAAATTAATTCTTACTTAACAATGAGAGTGTATTAAACTTTGTTTTATTTCCTTTTAAAAATTGTGTTTCTGTGACTCTGTTGGTTTTTCCCCTGTACCCTTCAATTCTATTTGATTTTTTTTGTTTTCTTTAAGCTACATTTGTACTTTAGTCTGTCTTGATATTTTGTTTTCTTAATATATCTTTTATTTGAGTAGTCTTTTTACCTACTCTTTTCTGTTACCTATCGCCATTGCTTGGTTCGTAATTTCGTAGATGTAGGCTCTGGACTGGCTTGTAGCGCAAGCCGAAATAGTGCAAGCCGACATATGTAGTGCAATGCCGAAAAGAATTTAAGTTAAATAATATTTGTAAACCTGTTATATAATTTAACATATACTTTATTATTTATTTGAGGAACATATTTGCTGTCGTATCTCTCCTATATAATCTAATTGTGTAGCTCAAAGCCCAATTAGGATGTTATGATGGGGTTTAAACCCATCAATGGGAGTACTTTTCTTACTCTTAGTTGCTAATAGATCCTTTGTTAGTTGACAAATAAAGGACTATTAGAGCGCACTCTATTAAAGTGAACTGTCTGTCCCTGAAATTGGCAAAAAAACCAACCCAAACTTCTTTTAACTAATATTTCGTGAATTTGTCCTTTTTATTTTATATACTTGTGGCACTTGATTTTTTTAAGGTTTGAGCAGATGACATCGATTAAATCATTTAGGAATGTAATGTTTGGAGTAATGTTTGTTTGACTCTCCACCCCTCACACATAGTTTGTAGATGGTAATGATTTCGTCAGCATTTTTAAATCTTGGTTGTTCATGGAAACATGTTTTGATGGGTTCACTGAATACAAAGTAGTTTTATGAGTTATTTTCTTCCATCCGTAAATCTGTTTTGTGCGTGAGAGCGCGCGCTTGTGTGTGTTTGTAAAACTACAAAAAACTAATCTAGAATTTCTCAGAGCGGCACTATTGATTTTGATAAAAACTATGGCTTACGGCGTTTAAGGTGCCAAACAAAACTACCATACCCGCCTGTCTGCAAAACTTCAGGTTCAGATGTTGTCGAGATCAAGTTCAAAACGCTGTGTTTTCCAATGTCCTAAAATGTGAAGATTTTAATGAAAATTTTCTTACAATCATTAAATTTTACCCAACAAATTAATTATGTTTTATTTTGAACTATTAGTACTCTTCGTCAGTTTTGTGTAAAATTAAACAACTTGAGAAATTTTAACCTATAAATATCCTACTTATTTATGAACCGATTCTAAATCAAAATCTTACTCAAAAAATATGTTCATATGTTTTAGTTTGATAATTTTTATTTAATTTTAATGGGAGTCAATCCTCAAGCATCCTCAAATTCAAGCCATATAATTTATAACAATGCTCACTAGTAATTTTGTTTAAAATTATTTAGGTTAAATCCAAACGTATTTTATCTCCTGACACCACCTACAGGGGTGTAAAAATCAATTGACATCTTATATAGCATTTTTTATAAAGTAAAAATGATTCTTCCTTCATAAAAAATAGGAATAGAAATGTTAAATGACCTTGTAAGGAAATAGTGATTAACTGGCCATACATATTTAAAAATGTATGGCCAGTTAATTAACTAAATGTAATCATGATATTAACTAAAGTTGTATTAATACAACTTTAGTTAATATCATGATCTTAATAATGCATAACTTGAAGGGTTATACACATAGGGAGAAAATGTGATTTAGAGTTCGGAATAGTCAATTAGTATATTCTATTGTGAATATGCGTTTGAAATTTGGCTTTGGTAAGTACGGCGAGAAACGACTATTTTGAGGAGAAAAACAGTCCTCTATAAAGGCCAGGACGTGATCCGAAGGACATCCGAGTTACACGTTCCGCCAGCCAGGATTTAAGGATCTACATAGGTTCATGCTTTTGTTTAAGCCCACCTTTTTATTCGCTTTTAGAATAATACATTCGTTCTTATATTTAAATAGAAGAGGATAAAACTGCCCAGCAAATAATGAAAAGTGAAAATAGCTGGCTCTAAATGTAGAAATTGAAATGATTCTTGTAATAATAAAAAATTAAAATTAAGAATCTCATGATTACTTTTGAATAGTTGCTGTAACCATTCTTCTCACGGGTCAAAAGGAATTGATCTTTGTTTTTTGCATTTAATTCGATTGTAACAGAAGTGTAATCTTCTGCTATGCAAACTATCAAGTTGTAGTTGTTACAGCTTTGAGCGTAATATATTTCTTGTTAAAATTTTTATGACATTGTAACTATAAAAATTAAAGGTTCCACGTGAAGTTCAATTTTATAAATTACTTTCCATAATAAACTATTTGTTATGTGTAAACGGTCCATTATTTCTGGCTCATGACGCATATCCCAACTTAACCTTCAGTATTTATTTGTAGATTCCAAAGGTGGCAGCGTTGCAGCTGAAACAAAAGTCAGCGAGTGAATTTTCGGTACTTTTCAAGCGGCTGCTGTGCTGAGGCAGCCGCTCCATAAACAAAATAGCGCAAATGACCTTATCCTCTATCAACACTCTGGATGATTGCATGTTTATATTAGAATGCTTCTTTTGTTTGGATATTAATTATGTATACAATTTTTTTTTATCCAGTCCAGATTAATGCATATATTTCTTCTAATGTACATATTTCCAGATTAATGTCCAGATTTCTCAGAAATATTCCATTATTGAACATTTTCAACTAAATGTGTTGTTGTCTGTAACCGAATGCCTTTTTTAAAAGTTAAATAGAAATTTAATTATTACATTCATAATAAATAAATAAATAAATAAATTTATATAGCTAAAATTTAACAATTAGTGAATTTGTTGACTAAGATTGGTGACGTAATCCATTTAGCGGCAGTCAAGTGTTCTGATAAAAGCTCTATCGTTAATATGTTTCTTACTTGGCTTAGGAGTGTCCAAAGACGGCATATTTTTCGTGATATTTTTTCTAATTTCCTTCCCTAAAGATTAGCCATTCTGTTGGTATACCTGGCCCATATATAAAGAGTGAGGATTAGTGTAAATAAATGCATCTGTAATTCTGAAAAAATGTGACGCAACTTCAGTTCGCGCACATAAGAAAACTTTAAGAGGGTGTGTGTGTGTGTGTGTGTGTGTGTGTGTGTGTGTGTGTGTGTGTGTGTGTGTTTGTGTGTGTGTGATAATCCTGCACTTACTTGATTAAACATTTTTTAAAGTCATAATAGAGACAAATCCTATATACATTACACGGCCATACAAGCTCTTAGTGATTCGACCTAGACGTTTAACAAATTTAAAATACTTAGCGATCAATTATTAGTTTACGTATCGTAAACATACCGAGTTATTCACAGTGAATTGCAGCCTGAAAGCAAAGTACCAGTCGAGAGTGTGTATGGGGTACGCTCGGCGCGGCGTGAGGTTGGCATCCTGCCAGGACCGACCGTCTGAGGAACCTGCCCTCAGCATGACGGCCGGATCCAAAAATCAATCAGGGGTCTGGCGGGTCTCCAGTTACGGCTACTTTCCCTCAGTCACTGCCTACGATTTTGTTTAGGATTCGCATCTCATTATTACTGCAATTTATCCGGAAATAAATTTTTAATCGCATTTAAACAATTTCATGTAACAATTTTGGCTTTGTTTTTTAGAAGCCAAAACGTAAGAAATGTAATGGTAATTGTGTTTTGGGTAAGTATGAAACTAGTTAAACAACAAAGAAACTATTACCATCCGTTTTAACAACATAACTTATAACCTTTACAATACTTTATGAATAGGTCCGTTGTTAGTAGGGAAAACTCTTTTTAGCCTAAACTATACTTGAAAGCTAGAAAAGTTTAAATTATCTTTAGGCAGTTAAAGTAGTAAATAACGTCAAAATCCAGATAAAAATAAAGGTTATAACACAGTTTTTACGTACAACAATGCAAAAGACGGGTAGTAAAATTTTTATGGCCGCTCATGGAAGCTTTCATAACAAAGATAGCCGGAATAGATGTTTTGATGTTACTTCCTACTCTGATCCGTTACATAAATTTGAAATTAAATGAATCCGCTGCTCATATGTAGGGAGTTTTATGGTAACTCTGATTATCTTCGAGAATGCCTCCTTGAGTAAAAAAGCAGCCTAAACTCAAATATAGAGCCAATCGTTTTTACTTTCTCATCCCTATGCATATTTAAGGAGAAAGTATTGTTTTCGTAAAAATATTAGAACTACAGTTTTTAAGAGAAGTATTATTTTTAGTGCTCCATGAATTTAAAAATGTTGTTTTCGAAGTGGCGTCTGCCTGTTCGTGGGTATATAAGTGTGTGTGGTTGTAAACAAAGCTAGGTACGACACCAGTAGTCCGATTTTCATACAATTTTGTATGTAGGTATAAAATCTTGATAAATCTAGACTTTTTTTTTTCATTTTTTCAATTTTAGCGAATATCAATTAGTGGGTAGGGGTTCGGCGAGTCCTACCCTTCGTCCGTAAATAGATTAAACTGCCTTTAAAAATTATTATTATTATTATTATTATTATTATTATTATTATTATTACCCGTGTTGGGCCGGGACAGAATGTCCAACAGTATCCCCTGCTTGTCGTAAGAGCCGACTAAAAGGGGAGGGGGGCGCACTGGTCCTTTTTCGCGTCTCCTTTTCACAATTCCATTCTCCGGTTCATTTCAATAGCCCGGTTGTTTTTTCTTAATCATTCCGGCCTATTTTCCGGGGTGACTCCGTGTTCTTCAGCCTCCATTGCGCTGGAGGTCTAGGACGTGCAGAGGGTACAGCTTAAAAACTGGGTTCTGCACCTCCCAGGCTGCCGGATAGTACAGGGGCCCGGGTCAGCCCAGCCAGCTGACCTGGCTGCCCTATCAGCCGGCGAAAATCCCTTTGGCCGTGGCGGTGCCGGTTGGCGACCGGATAGGGCCCTGCTGCGGTCACGGGGGGGCTCTGCCGAGGCCACTGCTCGTCTGGGACCGCCGGTGTTTTGGAGGCGGTCGAACACGGATATAGTTTCTCTGGTGATGGGTCGGTCTGACTTTCTCATCGGGGTACGTTTGGGGGGTCAACGCCCAGTCTTGGGGGCCAATCCAGACAACATGGCAAGTGCAGACAAAAAAACGATTCAAAAGGTGCACGAATCAAAACGGGGTACCCTAACCCCAAAAAACACCCAGCAGGATTCTCCTCTGAGTGGGCTTGACGACGGGGTGGCAAGCCCCTTCGAAAGAAGGTCTCGACTCACGAGATCGCCACCAGTCCGGGTCGCGACACCTGCCTCATCGGTGGCAAGAACATCCGCGGCCATTGAGAGGGCACCCACTGAGGACAACGAGCCGATGAATGCCGACTCGTCTCCCTTTGACGCGGTCATCGCGCTCGCCAGGCAGCAGGAGGAGGAGCACCTTAAAAAGTGCTTCGACACCCTGGCTGTAATGAAGGCTGCGACCGCCCGGCAGAAGAACATTAGCAAGGACGTGCAGGATGGCATTCGTTTGGGTGAGGAGCAGGGATTTCACCGTCTTCTCCTGTTACCTCACGCCTAACCAAACGATCGCAGACTACCGCCACATGGTCGATTCCATCGAGGATAAGATCATGAACACCTCTGGCGGGGTCATAGTCGGTGGCGATTTTAACGCCAAAGCCGTGGAATGGGGTTCCCCGCGGACCGACACTCGAGGTCGTTACGTCCTCGAGTCGGCTGCCAGGTCGGGCCTCTGTATCCTCAACACGGGCGGCATTTCCACCTTTCGGCGTCCGGGGTGCAGAGAGACGATCCCTGACATATCCTTTGCCTCTGAAGGGATTGTCCAGCGGATCTCCGACTGGCGTGTCTGCGAGGAGTATTCCTCTAGCGACCATCAGGGGATCCTCTTCAAGGTCCTTCCCGAGGGTGCGCGCTTGCGCGCTGAATCTGCTCCTCTGGCTCGACGCTGGAACACCAGTCGTCTGAGCAAAGACACTTTTAAAGAAGTAATCAAAGACCAGAGCATTGTGAATTTCACAGGTGCCGAAGATCTGGCAGCATCGACGATGCGTCTCATCGCGACCGCGTGTGAGCAGTCGATGCCCGGAGTTTCCCGCCGCCACAGGAAGAAGCCGGTTTACTGGTGGACGCCTGAAATCGCGGAACTCCGGAGGAGATGCCTTGGTCTCCGACGAGTTGCGCAGCGAGCCAGGAACCGCCCTGATGCAAATGCCAGATCGGCTGAGCACAGAACGGCCCGCCGAGAGCTCCGCGGTGCCATCAACCGGAGTAAAGTCAGGTGCTGGAAACAGCTGTGTCAGGATATCGACAACGACCCCTGGGGGATGGGCTACAAACTTGTAACCCAGAAGCTAGGGGCTCGCTCACCACCTGCGGTCATGGAACCACAAGCCATGGCCGCCGTCGTCGACACACTGTTTCCCAGCCACCCAGTTCGGCCAGTCAGGGAATTCGGAGAGGTAGGCGCCTTCCCAGTCTTCCGGGAAGAGGAACTCACCGCCGCCGTCCGATCCCTACGACCCAGAAGAGCGCCCGGTCCCGATGGCATTCCGGCGGAGGTGCTCAAGCTCGCTGCGGAGGTGAATCCAAGGCTTCTGCTCGATATGTTCAACGCGTGTCTGGCGGAAGGCGTTTTCTTTTCTTCGTGGAAGGTTGCCCGCCTTGTTCTTATCCCGAAGGCGAAGAGCACACCGGGGACCCCTTCTTCTTTCCGACCCCTGTGTATGCTCGACACGGCCGGGAAAGTGCTTGAGAAGCTCCTGCGCGTCAGGCTGACCGAGGCCATCGTCTCTGCGGGGGACTTGTCCCCGCAGCAGTACGGCTTCAGATCCGGCCGCTCTACCATCGACGCTATCCAGGAGGTGGTTGAGGCAGTGCGGAGGGCGGAGGATCACAACCATTGGTCGCGCCGCGTGGTCCTTCTCGTCACACTCGACGTGAAGAACGCTTTTAACTCCGCCAGGTGGAGCGATATGCTGTGGGCGCTTGAGCATACGTTCCAAGTTCCCTCCTACCTCCTGCGTATGATAGAAGCGTATTTGTCAGACCGCTTTCTGTTGTACGACACGACCGAAGGTCAGCGGCGCATTCCCATCACTTCCGGGGCTGCGCAGGGGTCCATTCTCGGACCAGATCTCTGGAACGTGTCCTACGACAGCTTGCTGAGGCTAGACATGCCCGATGAGACCCGCCTCGTTGGCTATGCTGACGACGTCGCTGCCTTGATCGCTGCGAGGAACGTCGAGCAGGCAAAACTGAGGCTCAGCGTAGTGATGGCCAAGGTCAACGGGTGGATGCGAGATCACGGCTTGTCCCTGGCTATCGGTAAGACGGAGATCGTCGTCCTCACCAAAAAGAGGATTAACACCGTGTTCCCGGTGCAGATAGGTGACGTCACACTCGAGACTAAGCCTGCTGCAAAGTACCTGGGAGTCATGGTCGACAGCAGACTGTCTTTCGGCGAGCAGATCCAGCGCGCTGCCGACAAAGCCGCTAAGGGTGTCGCTGCCCTTGGTAGGCTTATGCCCAATGTCGGCGGTCCTCGTTCCTGCAAGCGCCGTCTGCTCATGACTGCCGTCCAGTCAGTCTTGCTGTACGGGGCGGAGGTATGGGCTCACGCACTCGAGAAGCGAGTCTTCCGAGACCGGCTTGCCCGAGTCCAGCGTCGAGGAGCTCTGCGGGTCGCTTCGGCCTACCGCACAGTCTCCGAGCCTGCTGTGATGGTGATCGCCGGAGTCATCCCCGTCCTCTTCCTCGCGAGGGAGAGGCAGGCGATTTACCGGAGGAGGCCTGAAGTGGGCCGGGAAACAGCTGCCAGGGAAGAGCGCGATCGCAGCTTCGACTCTTGGCAGCGCGACTGGGAAGCCGAGCCGAGGGGACGTTGGACCTTCCAGCTCATACCTTCCGTCCGACCATGGCTGGAGCGGCAGCACGGCGAGGTCGATTACTACGTGACCCAGTTTCTTTCTGGACACGGGTACTTCCGAGCCTATCTGCACCGGATGGGCAAAGTCGCCAGCCCGGACTGTCTGTATTGCCCCGGCATCCCAGATACGTCCGAGCACACCTTCTTTCAGTGCGACCGTTGGCACGTCCGCCGAGCCTCACTTTCATCTGAGATCGGCGTGATCGTCAGCCCAAACAACATCGTCGGAGCTATGCTCCAGGGAGAGGGCAACTGGAACTGTGTCCAGCACTACGTCCAGGCCATTCTTCGGGCGAAAAAGGTCGACCTCGATCGGCCTTAATCCTCAGCATTTCCCCACGGAGGTTGCCCTAGCGGCGTAATATCAAAGGCCTAGCCCGAAGTAATGTGTGAAACAGTTCCAGGCTAGTGTCCTCGGTGCCGAGGGAGGTGGTTTAGTCGGTAGTTCACGGGACATCGAGCTCGTGGGAGTCCGACACTACTGAGGGGACAACGAGCCCCTCAGTGTGCGTAAACGCATTCCACCTCCTACCAAAAAAAAAAAAAAAAAAAAAAAAAAAAAAAAAAAAATTATTATTATTATTAATAATAATAATAACTCACTCTATGGCAGTTGTTAACAAACCCAGGAAGATCATCTTGGTCTACAAAGTTTTCAACATTTTATTAATTATTGAAAGTTTTCTAATCATGTACTAGTGCAAATTTACAAAGTAAGATCCCATTTTTTATTTGAGTAAAAACGTTTTTTATCGCAAATCTTGTGCCGAGTTCTGAGAGTCATTCTCTATCTTTGTAGTTTTTGAGGTTATGTTGGTTGAAGAATAAGAGAATATTTCCATCAAATTCGTACATAAACCAGTGACTTCATAAAGTTTTGTGGTTTAAATTGTTTTCCTACAAGTATTATTCAACTTATAAACTATGTCTTGCTCTGTTTGTCAAGAGGATTTACCCTCCGATGCCGACTTTGTCTCATGTAGCAAATGTAAAACTGACATCCATTACAATTGCTCGGGGGTGTCCAGGAATACTTGGAAAGGGAAAAGTACACAACGAAAAGCCGAATGGGAATGTTCTAAATGCAGAGGCCCAAGAGGCAGATTACTTAGCAATCCAGAAGAACCAACAGATCCTACATATGTATCTTTGAAGAAGCTTTTGGAGACTATGTTCAATAAACACGAGAAGTCGATCATTGATCGGATTGAAAATCTTACATCTATAGTTACAGAAGTCCAAAAAAAGTATGAGAGCATAGCGGAAGAAGTGAAGAAAGTAACGCAGAAGACGACCGAACTTCGAAAGGATGTTAATGAATTGAGGGTGGCATTAGAATGTGAGCGACAATACGGCAGGAGCAAAAACTTTATAATCACCAGCATCCCTGCGGCCCAAGGAGAAGATGTCAGCGGGAAGGTTGTCCAGCTTTTGGCCAAAATGAACATTACAATTAAGAAGGAGGAATTCACCGCCCATCGTCTACCGGCCAAGAACAATCAGACTCCGCCCATCATCGTCCAATGCTGTACCAGGGCTACCAGAGACAACATAGTCCACAAGGCGAGGAAATTTAAACCTAAGTTGTCTTTGATTGGTAATAATCAGCCAGAGAGGGATATATATTTCAATGACAACCTAACTCCTTATTTTGCTAATTTGATGATAAAAGCCAAAGAAATTAAAAAAGCAAAGGGTTATAAGTTTTTATGGCTTAACGGTAGTAAGATAATGATAAAAAAAGATGACTCCATAAGAGCAATCCAGATTGTCAAAGAACAGGATTTAGAAAATATTAAGTAGGTAGGCCTAAAAGGGATCTTGCTCTGTAGATAACATTATCATCTACACACAAACCATTGGCATTGATAGAGTAAAGATTTGTTTTTCACTAAATACAATTTTTCTTTAAGGAAATAATAAATAAATAAAACTAACATTTTTCATCTAAATGAGAATAGATTGTTTTCTGATGGGCATTGTCTTTCATTTTCAGATGTAAATAGGGCAACAAATTTTCTGAGAAACAGTAAGATAAATAAGGATTTAGTAGTATTATGTACAAATGTAAGAAGTTTAAAAAAGTATTGGGATACCCTGATAGCAGTCTTAAATAAGTCTATAGGTTATATTGATTTAATTATTTTTGATGAAATTAGCGTCAAAGCTGAGGAGGCGATTTTGTATGGAATTCCAGGTTACAATAGTTATATAAAATGTAGGTATTCTGGTGAAGGAGGAGGCATTATCTGTTTTAGCAAAAATAATTTAAGGGTTGAAGAATTGAAAGTTAATTTTGATTCAGCAGAATTGTTATTATTAAGGGTTTGGATTAAAAACGAATCAGTTATTATCTTAGTATTTTATAGACCTCCGAATTTAAATGTTAATGCTTTCATAAACGATCTCGAGAGTTTATTTTCTTCAGAAATAATAAGAAATGAAAAAAACGTTGCTATGGTAGGAGATATAAATTTGTGTTACATCACAAAAATGTATAGTTCAGATAAATATTTGGATGTGTTGTACTCTCATGGAATGATGAATACTATTGATAAACCAACTAGAGTTGAATTTTATAATAATAATTTAGTAGCAACATGCTTAGATCATATCAATATAAAGTCATATTTAAGTCAATACATATCATTTGTAATTGAAGATAAAATAGCAGATCACTATTGGGTAGGTGTAGCTTTAGATTTTAAGAATGGTGTAAAAGCAGACAATGTGTCAGATTATAAGGAAATAATTAGTAACAGATTAGTTAACATAGCATTGGAGAGAGAGAATTGGTGGCCTATTTTGGATCTTAGAGACCCTGTGGATATATATGATGAAATAGTATTTAAGTTTAATAGAATATATGATGAGAGTAAAATAAAAATTAAGGTTAATTCAAAGGGGTTGGAAAATCCATGGTTTAATTATGAAATACAGCAGATGATAGATAATAAAAATAGGCTATGGTGTCTGCTAAAAAGGGACAAATATAATATTATCTTAAGAAATGAATTTAGGAGGGCTAGAAACGATCTCACAGACAAAATTAGAAGGGAGAAGTGGTTGTTTTACTCTAGAGAATTAACAGAAAATTGTAAAAATAGTAGAAAAATTTGGGATATTATAAATCAGTTTATTAATAAAAAACAAAGACCAACTATCATTGAAAATCTCAAGGGAAATTTTAAAATTGAAGAGCATAATGAATTAGTTGATTTAGCTAATCAATTTAAGGATGACTTTAAAAACACTGTAGAAACTATAAAAGTTGAAATGCAAGGACAGAATTTTAATCTAAGTAATAGTCTTAAGGAAGGAATGCATGAAGTAGGAAATAAGCTAAGCATGAATTTTAGGTCGAGGAGTGATGGCCTTTATTATTTAGCTGTAAGCAAACTAAATGGCAAATCTAGTGCTGGACCTGATAATATAAGGCCACAAGACATAAAAAATCATGAGTTTAGATTAAAGCGTGTAATCATGCATTTGATGCTAGCTATATTTAAAACTGGAATGGTTCCTCAGAAGATGAAAATTACTTACCTTAGGCCTATTTTTAAGAAAGGTAATAAGCAGGACTTCAGCTGCTATAGGCCGGTGGGGTCAGTGTCAGCTATCATGAAGGTTTTAGAACATTATGTTTGTATGCAGGTACAAAATTATTTGAATGAGAATGAAATAATTAGTAAAACACAATTTGGATTCATGCCGAAAACATCAACAATAGACCTGTTGGAAATCTTAGTAAATAATGTAAATAGAGCCTTAAATGAGAACAAATTTGTGGTAGCTGTTGCTACTGATCTCACTAAGGCCTTTGATTTAGTTGACTATGATATAATGCTAAGTAAATTGGAAAAAATAGGTATTGGAGGCAGACTACTGAAATTTTTTAGGAGCTATTTTAGTGATAGGATGTGTTATGTTAATTTTGGCAATGTTGTTAGTGATGGTTACACTCAGAACTGTGGCTTGGTTCAAGGGAGTGTTATCTCTCCTGTCTTATTTAATATTTATGTCAATGACTTGGCTAATATAAAGTTCAAAAGCAAATTGTTACAGTACGCCGATGACAATATTCTTTATGTCACACATACAAACTTACAAGTAGGCTTATCACAAATTCAAGACGATCTTAACTTAGCGGTAAAATATTTCTTTAATAATGGAATAAAATTGAATTCAAGTAAAACTAAGGCTATTATATTTAAGAATCCTAAAAAGCAGGTTAGAGACAATATCCAGATAGGCCTATTTTGTCATTCTACCTTATGCTTAAGTGATAATATGCCAAGTGATAGTTGTAATTGCCTGCCTTTGTCTTTTTGTGATAATATTAAGCACTTAGGAGTTTATTTAGATTCTGACATGAAATTTAACACTCACTTAACTAATGTATCTAATAATTTAAGAATAGCTATGTTTAAATGCTTTAGGCTAAGTGGCTTTCCAGTCAGTATAAAAAGAGTAATATATTTTTCTCTGGTACAAAGTTTATTTTATTACGGAATAACAATCTACTACACAGCACCTGAATACACAAAACAACGTCTTACTAATATTTTGGATAGAATTATTAGACTGTTGTTCGGAGATATTTCGAAAGAACTTTTGGGATTGATGTCATTTGAGTCTTTAGCTAAGTATTCAGATCTGCTGAAGCATTATTTTGTAGATGAGTATAGATTAATAAATGAAGTAGGATATAACATGAGACAACGCCAATTTAGAACTCTAAGATATCACAATAACTATGGCAGAAATTTGCCAGAATTTCGAATACCTCATTTATTGAATTCCTTGCCAGAAGATTTAAGGAATCTAGAAAATATTCGTCAGGTTAAAAGAGAATTAAAATTATATTATTTAAACAATCCTTAGATGCACGTTAATGAAAGGTTAGAGACATTACTTACCTTGTTAATGTTAATGTTAGTTGGTTAGTAGTAAGGCACTTTACATTCACAAAACACTGTTATATGGGTTAGTAACACATCAAACACAAGAACAAGTAAAGAGGGAATAATAAAATAACACTGTCAAATTTTATTTGTAATAAAATGGCAATGTGCAACGTTTTAAGATGCACTATCAAATCATAGGCTCAGCCAAGTGTTTTGACAGGTTAGAGGACTGAACTTCAAGCGAAAAGTGAAAGTGAAAGTCGAGAGGGAGAGGGGTTAGAGTTCATAGAGTAAAAAAACCGAGGTTAATTTGAAACTAAATGAACATGTATAAAATTGTAGTGTTTGATGTTTTGGTAACTTGTTGCTCGTAAATATTTATTCATTGTTAATTCTTGTTATTTGTTATGTAGAAACATAGTTTATTATTGTTAAATTATTTATTTTTGCATGTTATTTGTTATAACAAAATACATTAAATTTGGAATTGTTTGATAAATGTTTGTTTCTGGAATGGGTTGAAATATTAGACCATCAGAAGATTTGTAGATCAAGATAAAATAATTGTTATAGTTTTAGTTTGTATAGTTTTGTAATAAGCAAATATCTATTAAGTTATTATATGCATGTAATAAAAATATATTAAGCTTTTCCCTCAAATAGCTCTAAGCTAGAGGGTTACGAACGCACTGCTTATGTACAATACATGCGCATGCAAGAAATAAAGAATTTGAATTTGAATTTGAATTATTATTATTATTATTATTATTATTATTATTCCCCCCAGGGGCGGCCGGCTTTCGGCTGTTCGGGTGTCTGGCGACCCCGGGTTCCCGAGCCAAGCTGCGAGACTCTCCTTCTCGCAGTTCTTCTTGAGACAAGACCTTTCTTCCTTTCTCGGGTCTTGGCTCGCCGTCTTTTTTCTTTTCTGAGCTAATCTTGCTCACCCTCTTCTTTCTTCGACCCCAAACCCTGGGTGTATTTTCACGCCTTCTTCTCTTTCCGTGTTGGGCCGGAGTAGAATGTTCCAACAGTATCCCCTGCTTGCCGTAAAAGCCGGCTACAAGGGGACCAGCCAGCATGATGTCTGAACAAAACAACGGAAACGTACCCCAGGTGGGTCAGGACTCCGGTCCGAAATCCCACCCCGTTCATTCGGGCTACCCTACGGATTCTGGGGAGGGCAAAGAGACATTTCTGACTTTACCACAGTCTCGAAGAAACAGCTTGGCGAGCACGAGCAGCATGGGCAGTGATTTCAGTCACGCCACTTCTCAGGATCTCGAGTTCTGCGAGAGAGCATGGGCGAAGGTCCTCCAAGTCCGAAAGGAGGAGGAGGACATATTCAAAAAAGTCGAAACGCTGTTGAACAGCATGACACACGCGTGCACGATTCAAAAGAACGTGAATAACACCGTGAAAGAAGGAATTCCCCGTCTCTCCGCGATGTTCGACGAGCCTGAGCTTCGAAGATCCGCCGTGCGTGAGCAGGACTGCTACCATGACAACATTAATGAAGTCGAGGTAGCCAGGAATGCCAGAAAGAGGACTAGGTCGAAGATCCAGGGGCGGCTCCTCAAGGACGCCGTCCTTGCGGCCAGTCACTCTGTACCAGCCCTAGCCAAGCGTCTTCATAGCCCGAGCGAGAGCTCTGAGGAGCAGCCGAGGGCTAAAGTAAAGAAGAAGAAGAAGCAGAAGAAACCAGAGAAAGCGGTGGCGGAGAGTCTGCCGGCAGTAACGGTCACGCCGCCCGATCAGGGTGATGTGGCCGCGAAGCCGAAGGCCAGGCCGAAGGCGAGCGCGGGCTCTACTTCTGTGCTCGTGAAGGTGGCGAGTGGCCAGACGTACGCGGGTGTCCTGGGAAAGATCCGAAAGGATATCAACCCAGACACCTGCGCCGCCAAGATTGTCTGTGCGAGGCCGACCCCGAAGGGGGATGTCATCCTCCGGCTGGGGAAGGGCTCGGACAGAGAAAAGTTCTGTGCGGCCCTTGGTGCTGCTGTTGGCGACATCGGCAGTGTCGTCGCCCCAGACAAGCGGGTTTCCGTTGAGGTGCGGGATCTCGACGCCCTCACGGAGACTCAGGAAGTTGTTGACGCGCTCAACAAGGTTTTCGGGGGATCCAGCGATACGCGCAGGGTGTCGCTGGGCCCACCAAACAAGCGGCAACTCAAATTGGCGGTTCTCGACCTGTCTGAGGACGAGGCCGCCAAATTGTTGAAGACCGGCCATCTTCGGGTGGGCTATTTAAGCTGCGCGGTGCGCCTGCGAACCGTAGTCGTCAGGTGCTTCAGGTGTCTGGGCTTCGGGCACCGTCGCAGCGAACGCACGGGGGTGGATCGGTCGACTCACTGCTTCAAATGTGGTGAGTCGGACCATCTACTCAAAGCTTGCAACAAAGCTCCTCACTGCTTCCTTTGTACTGGGTCGAAGCTGGAAAAGGTCAAGTGCGACCACATAGCTGGTTTCGGGGCATGCCGCGTTTTTAGGCTTGCCCTGGAAAACGCCAAAAAGACGCAAAGCCAACGCCAACCGAAGCCGGCTAGAAGAAGGGGGAAGTAGTTCCCTCTTCTGACAGACCGCGGTCTCCAGCATGCGGTTCCTAGCACGGGGCCTCCCCCTGAAGTAATGTGATAAACGGTCCCGGGGGGAGATTTGCCCGGAACAAGGAGGTGGTTTAGTGGGTAGGGCTTCGGCGAGTCCCACACTTCGTCCGTAAATGGATTCCACCTACCTTCCACAAAAAAATTATTATTATTATTATTATTATTATTATTACTATTATTATTATTATTAGACCGGCTTGCCGGAGTCCAGTGCCGAGGAGCTCTGCGGGTCGCTTCGGCCTACCGCACAGTCTCCGAGCCTGCTGTGATGGTGATCGCCGGAGTCATTCCCGTCCTCTTCCTCGCGAGGGAGAGGCAGGCGATTTACCGGAGGAGGCCTGAAGTGGGCCGGGAAGCAGCTACTAGGGAAACAGCTGCCAGGGAAGAGCGCGATCGCAGCTTCGACTCTAGGCAGCGTGACTGGGAAGCCGAGTCGAGGGGACGTTGGACCTTCCAGCTCATACCTTCCGTCCGGCCATGGGTGGAACGGCAGCACGGCGAGGTCGATTACTACGTGACCCAGTTTCTTTCTGGGCACGGGTACTTCCGAGCCTATCTGCACCGGATGGGTAAAGTCGCCAGCCCGGACTGTCTGTATTGCCCCGGCATCCCAGACACGTCCGAGCACACCTTCTTTCATTGCGACCGTTGGCACGTCCGCCGAGCCTCGCTTTCATCTGAGATCGGCGTGGTCGTCAGCCCAAACAACATCGTCGGAGCTATGCTCCAGGGAGAGGGCAACTGGAACTGTGTCCGGCACTACGTCCAGGCCATTCTTCGGGCGAAAAAGGTCGACCTCGATCGGCTTTAATCCTCAGCTTTTCCCCACGGAGGTTGCCCTAGTGGCGTAATATCAAAGGCCTAGCCCGAAGTAATGTGTGAACAGTTCCAGGCTTGTGTTTTCTACGGTGCCGAGGGGGATGGTTTTCAAATTTCGAATTTCAATTGCAAAACAACATATATCAATCCAACATAGCGAGATTCTACATGTTTTTGTAAGCTCCATAAGAAAAACATGGGGAATGAGTATGCAGGTTTGATGCTACGGGTATATCAAAACTGGGTGGTTTTAATTCAATATTTAGTTGATCTGAACTAGAATAAGCCATTTACCAAGTTTTATCAAGATATGTTGAGAAATCAGCGAGATATAGAATTTTCTTTATTTCCCACAAGGTTAACATTGGGACAACGTACTGTGTTTACCACTTTCAATATCTCGGAAACCAATGGACATAGAGCAGTGATTCAAAATACTAAATTATTTGTTTTTTGAGCTGAATTCAGTAATGCTAGCAAAAATTGGATAATTTTGAATTTTCTATGTAAAAAACTCAAAACCCCATTTTTGGAGGGGTTTACCCCCCTTTATCCCCCCTTCCAGTGGTCCGATCGGGCTGGTTCACGAACTCGTTCGAGTGATTACCACTTTACACGTCTGTACCAAATTTCATTAAGATCGGACCATATTTACGGCCGCTATCGTGTTAACAGACATATATATATATATATATATATATATATATATACATATATATATATAGATAGATAGATTAATAGATGTATAGATATATAGATATATATATAAATTCCAACGAATAGTGTTTTTTGCTTCTGGGGGCCCCAAAATGAAAAGTTAACATGGTCTTGGTCTTAGGTCTTACCATGAGACCTACGGTAATAGCTTATTCCTTTAAGGAAATTCGCTAAAACTTATAGTTTTCATTAGTATTTTAAGATAAAAGTTTCAAGTATTGATATCGAAATATAATTTCATATGTCTGCTACCTCTCGGTGATAAGTATCTTATATTTTTTATCATCCCTCTATTTTATTCAGAATAATAGAATATCCAATATGCCAGACACAAATGTGATCCTTTTATTTTCCAGTTAAATCGTCAGTAAAAAACAACTTTTGTAGTTGTCCTTATTAATTGAAATAATCGACAGCTAAAGAAAGAAAAATATTCCTTTTGAAACCAAATATTCCAGATATTTCACAATTCATTAAATTATTCTAATTCTCATGCAAGTAAGACATATGACGTAAGAAATGTCACTCACTCAATTATAGACGTAAGAAAATGTGCTTTTAATTAAAATCATTATCAGTTTGATATTATTTAAAAAAAAATATATCTATTACCTCATATTTTCAGTATTAAAAACTCATTATACCGATTGTAATTCCTTTAGTTTCGAAATAATACATGCCATTAATAGTTTTAATGTAACAGTATTGTTTTTGTCCCTGACTGGGCAGGGGGCTGGGTGCAATTGTCATGCTGAGTTTTAAAGATAATAACATTCTTTGGTGTGTTTGTCCCTTTAGACACAGGCATTTAGTATTTTATTTTCATACCGGGAAATAGAGTGGTGTTACGTTAAAAATATTTCGTATAAATACCCGGAGTTTTCAGAAGAACTTAGACGAATTATTAGTTTTATCAATTTTGTTTATGCTCAACTTGATTTCATTGTATTATCAGAGAGTTTGAGTGCTTGAAGGGTGTGGCAAGGGGGAGGTTATAGAGGACTTTGACCTTTTAGCTACAGCCCAACAGCTCAACCAAAACGACGGAGTAGTAGTTTTTGTGAACAAGCGACTGACCTATACATTCAGCCGATTAGAGGTAGAGATATTTTTTTGGTTTTAGATTTGCCTTTACTTTTTTTACTGATCAATAATCTTTTAGCTTTACACGTGACGCATGACAGCAACATAAACAGTTTCCTTACTGGATTTGAAGACAATCTCAGCCATATTTGAATTTAAAAAATGCATTTTGAAAGGTGATGTAAATATTTTTTACTTAAAGCTCATCCTTTTACTGGCAGATAATTAAATTGTTTACTGGGCACTGGCTTTCTGCAAAGCATATAGACAAACTCACTCGTGTTGCTGACAATTCGTGTGTCTTGTTTGGATCTTATATTTTGTTCGCTATCCAGTAGTTAAAAACATAAGCTCAGCAATTTTTCAGACAAGAATAACTTATCACTTTGCCACTGCTCTGACTGTTACTGCCGCGTCGCCTACACTGGGTCACGTGACACTGAACCACGCACTTACACTGACCGCACTGTACTCTCCGACAATCTCAATCGGACAGCCTAAGTAACCGTTTTAAATAGTTTTGAGATTGACAAATTTGCAGATAACTTTAACGTTCGTATCACAACCTCGACTAACCGATTAAAAAAGTAAAATAAATAGTGGATAACATTGGATTTGATTTAGAATTTTTGGGAGAGGGATAAGCTAAGTAAACAAGTGAAAAACAACCATTTAAGGAGATCTAAGAATTCGATATCTCGATATCAGGCAACAGCTTTGTAGGTCCTTAAAAAGTGCAAAACGTAGTTATTACAGAGTAAAAAATAAAGAAAGTTGTATACTTTCTAGGGGCTTTTGGCGATTTGTGAATGAAATGCTCGGTAGGGTAAATAAGTATGAAGCATTTCCTATAAGAATATACAGGGCGTTTGATAAATATATATATATATATATATATATATATATATATATACATACAATTTAATTTTTAAACTGCAATTTAAGTTCTTTATAAATTGAGCCATAAACAGCGTTAAAAGAAGGCAAATTTCATGGGATTCTTAATGGTATAAGGGAATAAATCTCAGCTTGATGTGCACTTGAGTTTTTGGGATAAGTTTCATAAGCTGTTGAAATTAAATTAAAATTTGGCAACGATGGCTCACAATTAATTTAAATGATCATAGTCGTTCAATGACAGTTTTTGCAGTCAAATCGTTATTTCGGGAGTTCAAAAGGGATGTTTGAATGCCCGAAACAACGGTTTGACTGCAAAAACTGTCATAGAACGACTATGATCATTGAAATTAATTGTGAACCATCATTGCCAGATTTTAATTGGATTTCAACAGCCTTTGAAACTCATCCCAAAAACTCAAGTGCACATTAAGCTAAGATATATTCCCTTATACCATTAAAAATCCCATGAAATTTGTCTTCTTTTAACCCTAATTATGGCTTAGTTCGTAAAGAACCTAAACAGCGGTTTAAATTTAAATTGTGTATATATTTATCAAACACACTGTACTTACCTAATATCTCAAACGTAAATAACGAAACAGTAAAACAAGTTGCTAATATTTTCAATGAATCTTTTGCTTAAGCTGGTCAAAGTCATATTTCAGATAAGAGCATCGTGATAATATTCACTCGGGAGTGGCCCCGGTCCTGAGCGACGCCTCACACTGTCACTGATAATATTCACTCGGGAGTGGCCCCGGTCCTGAGCGACGCCTCACACTGTCACTGATAATATTCACTCGGGAGTGGCCCCGGTCCTGAGCGACGCCTCACACTGTCACTGATAATATTCACTCGGGAGTGGCCCCGGTCCTGAGCGACGCCTCACACTGTCACTGATAATATTCACTCGGGAGTGGCCCCGGTCCTGAGCGACGCCTCACACTGTCACTGATAATATTCACTCGGGAGTGGCCCCGGTCCTGAGCGACGCCTCACACTGTCACTGATAATATTCACTCGGGAGTGGCCCCGGTCCTGAGCGACGCCTCACACTGTCACTGAACATACTGCATACGACACGGTCAGAGGAGTCAGTGGGTATTTAATTTCCCACTGAATTTAAAAGGGTATTACTCAATAATTTCATCCATTTTGATAACCAATATTTATCTTAACTTCGAGCGTTTAAAAAACTATTTTAGGCAAAAAATAACTATAACATGTATAGTTCGTTTTAGAGCTTCCAAATTAGGTAGGTTGATGATGTAAGACGTAACTAGAAAGATCTATTTATACATTTGTATACTATATAAAGGGCATTGAGTTTAGTTTTTTAAGGCTATTATTTGAATAATGTAATAAAATAAAGTAAAATATTTACGTATATTGATTTATCATTTAAATTACTTATGGTCAACGTAAAAAATTATAATAAACAAGTTTGTTCTTTGCAATACTTTAGTAGAGACTAAAGTTTTCTACATCTTTGACATATTTCGCAAATTGATATTTTTCGCAATCCATATTTTTTCACAGGATAGTTGCATAATTGATTTAATTGTGACATTATCTTGGGCATCATAGTCTTGAAAACTTATATATTATTTAGAGATTAAGTAATAGCATTATTTTGAATCGAAAATAATATATGATTTATTCAAAACCTATTGTTCCTAATTTCCAAAACAACCAAAACACGAAATCCGCTAGCTAATATTCCTCTTGAAGCCAACTCCAACTCTAATGTGCCGAAAGGTCTAAGAATATCCAGAATTCCGGGAGTACAGTGGCCAGTTTCCAATCAAGGATTCTGTCACCGTGCCAAAACGCCAGCTCAGTGATGCGAGCTTACAACTTGCCTGGTTACTGTTACATAAATCAAATGTCATCAATATTAAACACAGATATATACCGAGAACAAATACACGAGAGTAAAAGCTATGCATATCTTCATACTTTTTTTGTTATTGCTTGATAACTAGAAAATATGAGTTCTAGAAAATCGTCTAAAAGAAAATGGGAAAACCTTAAAAATTCTTTCATTGATTTAATGAATTTGTAAGACAATGTTTGTAGCTAATCAATATCAACACTCGCAATCAACAGCAGTTTTGCTCATCTTGGTAACCACCCACGTTTCATTTCTCGGTGGATTAGCCCAGTAGTATGAATCGGGGATTTGTTTGGAGGATCTGGACCCGGAGCCAAAAATCGACATGTCCTTTTTCACTTCCCTTGCATACATACGTGTCTACAAATATGTGTATATGTCTCGATAAAATATAAATAAATTACATTACACCTGGCTAGTTGATTAAACATTGTTTTTTTTACTAATATAGACGATTACTTGTAAAAAAAATATAACATTTTTATTTATGTGTAAAACTCATGAGGGAAAAATAAGTCATTTTCAATAGGGCCACATGAGACCGTCACAGCTTTATAAGTTCAGCTGACTAAAATCCTTGAAAAATAAAATGTTTTTCATAAAATTGTATAGTACTATATAATTTCATTTTCGAATATATCACTTATTTAAGATTAAATACAACCATAATTAGATATCTAGATTACACTAGATGTTACCCGGTCAAAATAATTGTAAGATATGTTCGTAATAAGTTTATATTTACATTGCTGGCTATTTATGTACATGAAAAATATTCTTAATAGCTACATCTTACACCTCAAGTATCAAAGTCTCTTAGAGAAAGCCGGGTACACATACTTTCTCTGACTATCTACAGCTGCATTTTAATTAGTGCAATCCTACTTTCGCCGAGAGTTAGTTGCAATATACCACTGCATTACCGTGTTCTGCATTCGTTTTCCCAAGTAAGATTCTTTTATAATGTTAGATATAAAAAAATATACTTAGCTATTTCAAAACAAAGTAAAAAAAGATATATTACTATTGCAGGTGAGAGGAAATATTGTGTGTGTTTAAGGCAGAGCACATTTTCACTCCCCCGAGAAAATTGTCGCCCTCAACAAGCTCGGGTGCCAACATTTTCACTCGTGAGGCAATGTTGTACTTTACCCACTCAACACACAAATAACAATTTCACTCCTTCTAACCTGGTTGTGATGGACTTCATTTTGTATTCATTAATGGTGAATGGAAAATTTAAATAGTTCTTTTACGCAGGCGGTCCCAAACTCCGCCAGGTTAATAGATTAAACGATTTTTTTAGATGTATAAAAAAGATGTCCCTCGTTCTCGAGGAAACAGCATGCAGTGGGAGGTTGGGGACGTGGAGCATAAAAATCCTACTGACATGGGAGAAGTATTAGAGCAACTAAGAGATAAAAGCAAGAAAAACTTTTCTGCTGTAATAAGCAAGGAAAAATACTAAAATTTCCAATTTTGATCGGGTGTACTCACGTATAAGACGGGAATGAAATTGAGAAAAATTTTAAAACAAAATATATTACACTTACCGAAGAGATTAATGCTGGAAATAAAGTAAGCAAAGGGTTTAAGAAGCTTTTAGTTGAAAGGGGGGAATGTGATATGAAAGAACATATCATTGTTTTGAGAGAGTGTTTGTATTTAAATTAATGATTAATAAATAATGATCACCCTTTCAATGAGTTTTATACATAAATAAAAATCGCATATCATTATTTTACAAGTAATCATTTATAGTTATAACAAATACAAAAAAAATTTAATCAACTAATCATGTATATTGATTTTTATTTTTATTTTGAACCAGACATGTACACACATTTGTAAACATGTATATGTATGCAAGGGAAGGGACGTGTAGATTTTTGGCTCCAGGTCCAGATCATCCAAAATATACCCCCTTTAAACCACTTAACCCAGAAATTTTATATCTAAAAAAAATCATGTGGTTCTGGAAACGTTTGATATTTTCCTCCCACGAATATATTTTAACATATCAACAAGCCCCAATGTTAGGTGGTCTATACGTCTCGCTTCTTAGATACTTCTTAAATACCCGCTCCTTTAAGGGTTTCTTAAATATCTCGAAACTTTTTTAACTTTTAGTATACTATGTATTAAAATGAAAAACTAAATTAAATTAAATTTGTTCCATGAAAATATATAGTATGTTTAATTTGGTCCAACCATTTTCAAGAGAACCACCACTTTTATTAGTATCTAAACAGATATTTTTTCCATAAGAAATACATTTAAAACTGTCTGTAAAATAAAGGTCCGACAGGGCAAAGCCTATTCCTTTAAAGGGAAATAAACTATATTCATGAAACCTCGTCAAAATTCACAGCAATTTGACACCTTGGTGATAAGGATTGGTCCAAAATAAGGTGTAGGCGAGCTCACAAACACGTAGTATTAACCACATACTTGTTATAATCCCTTGGAAATTTACTGTTTTATGAGTTCATCCAGGCCTTAAATTGAGCCATTTTTTATGTATGAGGTAACAAATTACTGAAAATTTCGTTAAGCCTTTTTTCATGGATAAAGTTAATTTTCCTTTTGAATGATTAGGCGTCGAGCATTGTAAATATCTACACACATATTTACATGTATTTCCTATTGAGGTAATGTTAGTTAAGATATCAATTCAACTAGTGGTTATCTTGTAAACGGTAGGCCCAATCAAACACATCATATACTCTTATTGCAGACGATTTAATCCAATTTATTTTTCATTTTAATATAGCTTACTAAATGTTGATAGATTTCGAGATATTTAGTAAAACCCTAAAAAGGTGCCTAAATC
The DNA here is from genome assembly GCA_035578135.1 of Flexamia atlantica. Classification (NCBI taxonomy): domain Eukaryota; kingdom Metazoa; phylum Arthropoda; class Insecta; order Hemiptera; family Cicadellidae; genus Flexamia; species Flexamia atlantica. The sequence continues at coordinate 26,907,738 of JAQJVK010000007.1, forward strand.
CAAGATGGCGGCCACTTGCGACCACCCACCATTGGGGCTTTTTGATATGTTAAAGTACACAAGAACGAGGACATTTTAAAGTAACAGAACAATAAGATTTTTTTCATTTTTCAGTCAAATTTTGAATGTAAAATAACTGGGTCAAAAGTAATGAATTGATAAGTTGCCAAATGTCTATAAAAACCATTATAAACCAAGTAATATCTCAAATTTCAGGTTAAGTTCAAAGTCCTGGTGCAGTGATGAGGTTCAAGTAAAATATGTATGCCAAATAATAAACACATTTACCACTTAAAAACGTTAATGAACGCAATATGTTGAGTAGCTATCCAATCAGTCATTTAGCATGCATATAACCAGGCATGTATATCTTGCTATTAAGCTGCATTATTAGATTGATTTCATACAACGTAAAGGGGGCTAGCCTAGCTAAAACTCAAGCTTTTACAAAAAATATTACTGTGCCTAAACCTCTTATCCTAAAATATTAAAACACTTAGAGTATTTTAAGTACAAACTTAGGTAAATAAACATCTAAAATTATTTGAAAAATATTGATAAGTTAAGGAGTTATAAGACAATTTTGAAAATTATAAAGTGGTAAAAACCTAGGTTACAATTTACAAGTTATTTTTGTTTACATTTAACTTTCACCAATTAACTTGGTATCATTCTTTCCCTAATACCTAGGGCTATGGTCTGAACTAGAATTATGGTTATCTTATCATTTTTGGCTGATTGGCTGACTCTTTATGATTTATTAAAAAAATAAGGATATCTTTTTAAAAATATTTATTTATTTATTTTTACTTCTAGCACTCCTACATCTATAGTCCTAGTTCAGACCATAGGGACTAATGATATCAACATCCCCTTGACATTTGGTGGTGATGTCGTAACAGGTTTAGGATATATCTGGAAAATAATATAAAAAAAACCCAAGTTTCGGGAAATCAGCTGTTAAGTACAGCTGACAGGCCTAAACAAAACATGCACTCATAATTATTTTTGGCCATATGTCAGCTAAAACCTAAGATATTTTTATAATTTTGGTATCAAACTGTTCAGGAAGAACTTAAGTTATCAAAAATAATATTAGTTAAAAATTAAAAATGTTTCATATTTTAGCTAGGCTAGCCCCCGTAAACTAAAAATACAATACAGGATAAAGCAGACTTTTGCTGTGTAAGTATGTTAGAACAGATCAAATATAGCTTTTAACAAAATATCAAACACACATAACTATTGGTATCCACTGTTGGCCACTACCATCCTGTGGGCAGGAAATGCCCGTGTCGACGCACCGGGCTCAAGCTGGCGCCACTCCAGGAGATAACAACTTATTCCCACTATACTCCCTGCATTTGTACTGTTTATGTCAACATTTATAGCTTGTAAGAGCTTTAGTTAGTTGGCTATTCCTTCGAGATGCTTTCTTGTGTACTTTCCCCATTGTAGAAGGCGGAGTTTCCAAAGGTCTTCGCCAAGAATGTTTATTGATTGTAATGTATTCTCAGTGGTAAGTGTATGCTGATGTTGTATTCCTATTGCCTCCAACACTTTCATTTAAACAAATTCTAATTTTTTTCATCCCATTTTTTTTAAATAAGCTAATTGCTGTAAATGTATTGATGTATCTTTGTGAAACCTGTTATCATTACAAAATTCTTGTTGCAAGGTCATTAGCGTGTTGAGCTATTTGAATTAACTTTAAAGGGAATAAATACAATATTAAGAATTTATTTACCATCCCAACTAAACAGACCACCGGTTTTAGCAAATTTTTTAGGCCTTGAAAATAACGTTTTTTGTGAGCTTGCCAACACCTTTATTTCGGACCAATTTTTATGATTGAGGTGTCAAATTACTGGAAACTTTGTCAATATTTTTTGAATGCTGTTCATTTTCCTTTAGGTGAAAAAGCGTTGCCCCATTGGGCACGTATGTTACCGACAAATTTACATGTATTTCTTATGGAAGGGATATTTTTAAAATATTAATAAAATCTGTGCTTACCTTGTAAACGGTTGGACCAAAGTAGACATATTATTCTTAAAGGAAATTTAATTTTCTTTGATTTTCAAATTTAATAGGGAATACTAAAAGTTGACAGTTTTCAAGATATTTAGGAAAGAAACAAAAAATTGTACCTTCAGACCCCTCTCCCTCCCCCCGCTCAAGGGCTACGGACGGAGACTTGTGATATGTTCATCTCCTAACTAATCCAAACAAAGCTGCCGTCAAAAATTGTGTTCCAGAAAATTCCCTCTATACCTTTTCGTTGCCTGGACTATTAGGGCCGTGAAACCCCTTTTTACAGGCACTAGATGCGTTTAAGAAAGTATTTTAAAATATTTTCTCTCAAAAGGCTAAAATAGGGCTTATTAAAGAAACTTATTATGTCGGCCATGTTTAGCTTTCAAATATTACTTTTTGATAAAAACATAAGACCGTCTTTTCCGAAAAGACCTTTTACAGTGTCCGGGACTATTAAGATACCCGGAATGTCCATTGTGATGTTGGCCTTAGCTTCATTGGCTAAGGCCAATAAAGCATTTTATTTTATTCATAATGTAAATTCATAATGTAAAAAAGGTGAGAGAATATGTTTTTAGTTTTTAGGAAATACCTGTATTTCTAACGCCAATGCATGTAAATATGTTTTTACGGCAATAAAGAATATTCTAAAGAATATTCTATTCTAAGGCTATGGGCCATAAAAAATGTTATAAGTATGCTTTATAGGTTTTAGATGTGTACTAAGAAAGGATTTTAAAATATTTTCGTTGAAGAGGCGAAATAATATACGTTGGAAAATGCAAAATGGCGCCCTTTTAATTTTTAAACCTATGATTAAAAACTCAAATCAAATGAAATCAAAAATCCTTATTGAAACACACTAAACTGTACAATAGTGTCAATTTGTTTTCTAACTATGAATTTGAGGACTATATAACATTTCCAAGAGACAACAAACAAAATTTTATCTACTAAACGAATAAACTGTAAAAAACTGTGATGTATACTTACTAAATTTTTTCAGATACCACGTAGGCTTCTCGCCTTTTCAAGTAACCCCCCCCCCCCCCCCCCACCCGAAGTAACAAAGCCAGAAACTTGAAAATCTGCCTTGTTATTAAATTTGGAGTGTAAAACATCCACTAAAAGCTTGGTATTATAACAAAAAATTAAACTGAAAACAAAAAAAAATTGGTTCTAAAAAGGTTTAAGCTCGAAAAATTTACGTCTAATATATATTTTTACCTCTAGCTGCTTAACGAATGATCTTATCTTTAATGTGTTTCATAAATATTTTAGGGAATTGGATTTCCTATTTTTTTATGAAGCATTAATTTTCTATCTGGTTTTTTGTCTACTGTATTTTGAAAACGCAAAAATGTTTTTTGAGATGTTGGAACAAGAGTCTTCTACTGCCGTTAAATAAATAATTTATTTATTTATTAAATCAACAGTTTGTCATGAGAATATAAGGCATAATTATCATGCCTCATATTCACATGACTCAAACAGTTGACAATCAGGATTTAGGCAAGAGCTCAAAAAGATGATAACTCTAAGTTAAAACCCCTGAAGTGGTATTAAAAAATATATATAGATACCAAGTTTTATAGTTTCAATAATGGATTAAGTTGGAAATTTACGTATTTTTAAGACTAAAATGTAAAATTAGAGCAAGTTAGCATTTCATACCACTCACCCATCTTGAGGGAAACAAAAAATACAGAGGAAACGTTCCACCTTCTCATATTTCAATCTGGGGGGGGGGGAATCATTATATGCAAACTTTTTGTTATCTTTTAACGGACGAAGCTGAGGGTATCGGCTAGTATTACCATAAATGTAATATGAACGAAGGGAAAACTCGTCAAGTTTGGTTACCAGTCATACATTGTCTAGGTAAGTAACTTTGGGCACGTGGCAAACATAAAATGTAACAAATAAATGATATTTTCCCTCTGCATCCGTGGAGAAAGATAAATACACTTTAATGGATCCAACGAAAAAACTAACGACTGCGAATCATACAAAAACACTCAAATAGCAGTAAACAAAATTAAGTTGCCTATAGTTTGAGTGTTTGTGACTGTTGGTTATATGAAAAAATAGACATTTCTCTTTAGTTCAATACATTATCATAAGTAATATATTTATTATACAAAACATTCGAGTTTATCAGAATTAGAGAGTTTTTCGGAACATCCGATACATACAGGCTAACGTCCCCTTTGATTAAACGGTATTTCAGGTTTAAATTTAAAACTAAAGTAGAAACGGCCGTGTCAAACGAAACGTTATTATGCATATGAAAGAAAAAACCTTAGGGAAAATTTCCGTTATAAGAACATTCTGCTCTGGCATAGCTGAGCCACAAAGTTGTATCACTTCTGCTATATTGTAAAATGCATGTTATCAATAAATTTTGGATGTGTTATAAAGATTATTAAACTAGTTAACGGTTATAAGCTGAACGTATAGTTATGTAGCTGAATAGACTAGTTTCGTTCTTTGCCTAGTCCTCATAATTCATTTAATCATAATAAAACACGTTTATTCTGTCAATAAATATAGGGCTAAAAATGCTGGGCTTTGGCTGGAATGGCTTACTTATACTGATACTAGCAGATATACCCGCAGCTTCGCCCGCTGAAAGGATAGCTCATTTTAATTCAATTATATTATGCCTTGTGCAATCTTTAGGAATAATTAACAAATGGACTGATTTGTTTGGGTCATGTGCGTGCAATTAAACCCTTAAGATGCAGCTGATAATTCCACTCTAGATGAAAATGAGAAAGTGTAACGCTTCCTCTAAACATGTTCCCCTCATGATTAGCAAATGGTATAAATTAACTTCCTCCAATTTTCCAATACAGAGAATGAGGATAACCCGGAATATAAAACAAAGAAGACACTAAGGATGGATTTTCGACTTGACATTAATCTGAATTTAGCACGTTTTTGAAAACGAAACCGAAAACTGTAAGAGTACCCCCGTTGCAGCATACCTGCATAGTCAGCGAATTTCAAATGCAAAACAACATATTTCAACCAAACATAGCAAGATTTGACATGTTTTGGTAAGCTCCATAAGAATAACATGGGGAAAGAGTATGCAGGTTTGCTGCTACAAGTATATTAAAACTGGGTTGTTTTAATTCAATATATAGTAGATCTAATCTAGAAGAAGCTATTTACCAAGTTTTAACAAGATATGTTGAGAAATAACCGAGATATAGAATTTTACTTATTGCCCATAAGGTTATCATTGGGACAACGGGACAACGCAACGTACTGTGTTTACCACTTTCAATATCTCGGTAACCAATGGACATAGAGCAGTGATTCAAAATACTAAATTGTTTGTTTTTTTTAGCTGAATTCAATGGTGCCAAGAAAAATTCTATGTAAAAACTCAAAAAGCCCATTTTTGGGGGGGTTTATTCCCCTTTACCCCCCCCTTCCGGTGGTCCGATCGGGCTGGTTCACGAACTCGTCCAATTGATTACCACTTTCCATGTCCGTACCAAATTTCATAAAGATCGGACCATTTTTGCGGCCGCTATCGTGCTAACAGACACACACACACACACACATATATATATATATATATATATATACAGGTGTATACCACCTTTCGAGGACTTCAATAACTGAGACTCTGGAACTTATACTAACGTACATGTTCGTCATATTTCAAGGACCTATATACTGAAAACGTGTATACGACATTTTGGGGACCTGAGTTTACAGGGACCTCAACCCGAAAAGAGCGGGAAAGCGTCTTGTTCCTATTTTATTTCGTCCACACTCCCCTCCACACACACTCTCTCTCCCTCCTCCCCCCCCCCCTCTCTCTCTCTAAATGCCCCAAATTTGAGGTTTTTGGGCCCAAATGTGTCAGATGAGCCCAAAATGTAATTAAAATATTTAATATTTGGGAAAATAAAATTATTTACCTCAAAAATGTATGCCCTATCCCTGAGTTATAGCACAAAAAAGTAATTTATTGCGTTGCCTTAAGGAGTGTATTTTGCATTCTAGTGGCCACAATTATTATTCGATTTTCTTTTGATTTGGTAGTGGTATTATTTTCTATATTCTGAGTTATTTGGGGGAGATCGATCACCCTCCTATCATCGTTTTTTCGCACAAAATCCAAAATGACGGTTGTTTTGGCTCTAAAGTGAGCAATTAAAGGCCCATGAAGTTAAAACACGTTCCCTCACGTCAGAAGCCTGCGTGCTTATTCGCTTAGTAAAATCTCACTAAACAAAGATAAACAGTGATATTCTAGGTACCAAAAGTAGTTTTTTCTATTCTGCTTAATTTACGTCAAACCGTGTTTTATGTACTTTAAACTGGCATAACTGTTATTAAAAAGTAACAAATAATGGTAAAATAGAAAAATTATTTATTATTTTATCTTTAAAAAAGCTTGGGTTTTGGAGCAGGTTTTACAAAATTTTCCAGCCCCAAGCATCTTTCTAAATGAAACGTTATTTTAAGCCTGTTTTTCTATCATTTTTTAGGAAATGATAACTTTAAGGTCCAATCAATTTAAATTGCAATTTTGAAGCTCCAGGCTCATGTAAATCTACCTATTCGCAATCGGGGTTTAATGTAGAATACGTAGGTCGTGTCAAAGTTTAAAGAATGTATCAAATTAGGTCAGAAAATTTAATTTTCTCGAGTAAATATAGGTTTTTCTTTGAAAAATATTTTTTCTCAAGATGGGTGTGTAGAATATAATTTTTTAAATTGTGGATTTCAGTCAAATTTGTGTTGTTCTATCACTGAAAACATTAGGTCATAAAATTCAATTATCTCGAGTAAATGTACGTTCTTTTTTTAAAAAAAGACAAAATAATTTTTCTCAAGGTGGGCGTGTGGAATCGAATATTTTAATTGTGGATTTGAGTCACATTTATTTGTTTTGTTCTTTCACCGAAAAAAATTTAACGCTGGGTCAAGGCCACCCTGTACACAGACAGGTTTATGAAATAATATTCAGGTCTAGTTTCATTAGTAAACTTAGGCTACCGCTTTATAGAAACAATGTTTTTTGTGTACTGTGTTTGTCCGAGTTTTCCAGGGATCCTCAGATTATGGCCGTCCGTAACAGATTGTAGACGAACGGCTTGACATACCTTGTCTCGGGGTGAATTTAAAAGATCTAAATAGCCTAGATCACCCTCAGCATGTATGGGACCCTGGAAAAAAGTTTCATCGAAATCCATTCTCTCGTTATTATGTGACGCGCGGACAAGAAAGTTCTCATTTTTACAAACAAGTTACAATTTTATTTATATAGAAGATACAATATTTCAACGTATACACAATGATTTTTATGCTAACAATTTTTATGGTGGGACACCTTTTTCCGGTGTCAGCAAGAACTCATGGAAAATATATAGTTTCTTTCTCAGTTAATTTTTGTAACAAGATTACATATTATCCCGATAAATTAAGAAATACGCTAAATAATATCGGTTTATTGGCATTTTTTGTAACTATCACCATTTTCACAGATTATGTATTTTTTAAGTACGGTATAACATAAGTTATTAATTTGTAGAACACGTTGATGTACATGGCCTAAATAATGGTGGGCGTTTATTAAACGCAACCCAAAACTTTATTTCATCAATGAGGGATTATTCCCCCCAACATCCCCGGACTTGACCCCACTATATTATTTTCTTTGGAGATTCATAAAACGTAAGGCCTACAAAAACTATTCACAAGATACTCAGCAACTCAAAACAATCATAACAAAATCAATAAAAGAAATTCGAATAGATACTTTGCAAAACGTGTTCAGGAGTTTGATGGAGAGAGCACAACTTTGTATAATTGTCAATAGCGGATTGTTTGAACACATGATGTGAGCTAAAGGTGGTCAAACTTAACTAATAAATTGTATAAAATGTAAAGATTAACAACACAATATTTATTTCAGCTTTATTTGTGCATTATTTAATTTTAAAGATGGGTTGCGATTTACAAAAAACACCCTGTACAACCAACAATCAATTCATGTTCATGACTTGTTTTGTAAAAATGGCGTTTGCCATAGAAAATAAATAAAAACTTAAAAACCACAACAGTGAATATCGTCTGACACTTTGCGTGGCAGATAATTAGGGGTAGTTTCAATGGCGTAGATTTCCGGGGTCGGACTCAAAGATTTGACAGCTGAGTGTAGTTTCTGATACCAGGTCTATTAAAACTTGTATTAATTATAACTGTTAAGCTTACCGTGAAATGTCAGTTAAATAAAATACTTTATTTATTTATCCTACAAGTGACGTGAAAATGACATTGCGTTTTCTATGGCGTTTATGGTGTCCCGCGTTAACAGGCCTCTAGCTCCACACACATCACCCTGGACATCCTTGAAGAGTAAGGGTTTTTTGAATAGGTAAGGGTGGGTGATACTGATAAGTTGTTTGTGAGAAGGATCCCTCTCGCAGCCAAACGGCGCAGCGCAGCGGCGAGGTGGGGGCCCAGTTGTGCGTGTCGTTATCTGGTCCATATTTACAAATAACATTGGTTAGTCGCAACGACCTTGACTGACCTTGGTCCCTGCCTGGCCGTCTAGCGGCATTCACTGGCAAATAAGAACAATCTCTAATAATTTAAAACATTATTTTAAAACTATAATTTGGGGCCAATAGGTTGCTGGGGTGATATTGTCAATAGATTTTTTTCTTTTATCAACAAAGCGATTAAGGCTGTGTTAAATTATTTTTCATTATACTGCTTCAAAAACAGATGTTTTTAATGCACGTTTTCCGGACCTAAATACACTCTCTTTATTCCTAGGAATTAAAAGCTGATGTACTCGATACCAGCTGACTCTTTATAGTCCTAGGACTATAAAAGTCAAAAAGTGCCGAATACGTCGTAATAATCGAACAATATTCATTCGATTACAAACAATCGAAACATTCATCGTTATTATCGAAACATTCATTGTTGTCAGTTTAATCAATTTGTGAAACTCGCTCATTTCACCAATCGATTGTTACATGCGTTCGATACGTCGATAGTTGTTCATTGTTGTCAGTCTACCCTAATACAAATGAAACAGACAATCAGCTGATTGCTCCAAATAGCAAGAACAAGACGGTGGCATCTTTTGAAGGTATCTTTATCAAAATGTAACAAGCTGTAACATTTTGGTTTTCTTAAGTAGTTTACCTATTGTATTGACCAATATAACGAAAAATGTAGTTCATCACACGGACCTAAAGCTGCTTTTCGGTCATTTTTCAACCTCGGCTTACAGCCTCGGTTGTAAAACTTGACCTTGTACGAAAAGCGTCACTTTAGGTCCTTGTAATGAAATATACTATTTCCATATTTAACTATTCAACAACTCCTACAGCTTGCGCTTGAGCAAATCATACAGTGTTATTTACTGTCTATGTCTCCATCTCCATGCTGAGAAATTAAGTTATAGATCTTTATTACATAAATAATGGGTGATAATAGTTAAAATACAAATTTAATGGATAGAACACATGCTCTTAAATGTATGGGGGCAAAAGCAACAAAAAAGTTAACCAATTTTATCGCGTATCAGTTAAAAAATATAAAGAAGCATACTTTTTTATTTTGTATCATGTTCGTAGGGTAATATTTAAACAAAACTTTGGAATTGAAATGGGCTTCAAATTAGAAAAGGACTAGTACGTATTTAGATTTTAAATGTAATCATTGGATTTAATCGGCGTTGATGAAACGTATTGGTTTACTTTATTATAGGGTTTTGATCACGACTTAATAAAATGTTATTAACAATAGATTTGAATTTTAATTAAATATTAATATTATGGTTTCATAGGCTATAAACTGAAAACAAACAAGGAACAAAAATGTAAATAAATATAAATGTGACATAAATAAATGATAGTGTTTCTCAAGACAGCTGATGTTTATTTAGATAAACATAATTTAGATTTATATTCATGTGTTAGTTAAGAGTTACTTCCATTTAAAATATTTGGAAACTATAATGTCCAGTCTAGAAACTAGAAGCACATTGAATTTAGGATGGTAAAATGTATTACATGACTTCCTCAGAAAATCCCCTTTAATTTGACACCTCAGTCAAAATCGATTCATAAATGTAGGAGTTTTGCTGCACGCAAGAAATTAGTTCAATTAGTTAAATTTTTGGGGTTTTCCGAGTTTTTGTAAAAACTGGCTAAACTAAAAATATTTAACATGCTAAACGCCATTCAAATGGAAATATATGAAAACATAGTATTCGAGTCATTATATAAAAAAATAAAACTATCCTATCCTATAATATTTAACGCGGTACAGTAGTTTGATACCGAACTGTTACAAAGGTACATAATGGTTATAGTTACACATCAAAATGTTACTGAACCTTCTTTATTTAGCTAATTTGCTTACATTTATTTTGGTAATAATTTATAATCTTACGACAAAAATTAACTAATAGAGAGTATTTTTTGGGTTTTCCGAGTTGTTGTAAATACTGGCTAAACTAAAAATATTTGAGTGTGCAAAATCTATGCCATCCAACTGGAAATATATGAAAACATAGGATTCGAGTCATTATATAATAAAATACGACCATCCGTTCCTATCATATTTAACGCGGTACACTAGTTTGATACCGAACTGTTACAAAGGTACATAATGGTTATAGTTACATCAAAGTTTGATTGAACCTTCTTTATTTAGCTAATTTTTTTACATTTATTTTGGTAATAATTTATAATCCTACGACAAAAATTAACTAATGGTAAGTATTTTTTGGGTTTCCGAGTTTTTGTAAATACTGGCTAAACTAAAAATATTTGAGTGTGCAAAATCTATGCCATCCAACTGGAAATATATGAAAACATAGGATTCGAGTCGTTATATAATAAAATACGACTATCCGTTCCAATAATATCTAACGCGGTAGTCTGTTACCGATTAATCGTTAGAAAGGTACATAATGGTTATAGTTCCATTAAAATGTCACTGAACCTATTTTATTTAGCTTAATTTCTTACAATTATTTCGATAATGATTTACAATCTTACGACAAAAATTAACTAAGAGAGAGTAATTTTGGGTTTTCCGAGTTTTTGTAAATACTGGCTAAACTAAAAATATTTGAGTGTGCAAAATCTATGCCATCCAACTGGAAATATATGAAAACATAAGATTCGAGTCATTATATAATAAAATACGACTATCCGTTCCTATAATATTTAACGCGGTACACTAGTTTGATACCGAACTGTTACAAAGGTACATAATGGTTATAGTTACATCAAAATGTAATTGAACCTTCTTTATTTATCTAATTTTTTACATTTATTTTGATAATATATAATCTTACGACAAAAATTAACTAATAGAGATTATTTTTTGGTTTTCCGAGTTTTTGTAAATACTGGCTAAACTAAAAATATTTGAGTATGCAAAATCTATGCCATCCGACTGGAAATATATGATAACATAGGATTTGAGTCATTATATAATAAAATACGACTATCCGTTCAAGTAATATCTAACGCGGTAGTCTAATACCGATTAACCGTTAAAAAGGTACACAATAGTTATAATTACATCAAAATGTTAACTATTCGAACTCGATATTTGTTTTCCGCTGGTAAAATTCATCAAAGGAGTGATTAAACAATCCCCACTCAGTCTATTACTTCCACTGGATACCATTAAAAGCATTTTTTTGTAAGTGTATGTTAAATGTGTCTGGCATGAAAAAATTAACTATAACGTGTTCAATTCCATTTATCTATCATTTTGTTGTCAGTAAGACAACCCAGAGTCAAATTTACAGTTATTATAAATATCAAACTATTTATCTACAAAATATGATTTTATACAAATTGTAATTTTACCTGCATAGAGTATATTTCTTCGAACCTGGCTATTTTCAGCGTTTAAGACCTATGATGATGTTTCGAGATGATTGAGCAAGCAAACACTATCATTCATGAGAAAGTCAATCACTCAAATAAATTTTAACGGTGAATAGATGTATTTTTACTTATTCAAATAGAAAATAAAACCGATTTTGCCAACTGATTGCTGAACCCCGCTACTAAATGCCCGTGGTAGCTTGCGTTGCTAGGGCGATAGTACCTATATTCGTCCCTGGGTAAAAGCGCCAAGAGGCGTAGAAAATCTTTAAGAAAGGACTGTACTCTTAACTTCACAGTAATACCTGACCTGAAGGTTCGATAGTCTACCACATCATAATAATTAAAACTGCGACTGTTAACAATAGTTTATTACTTGGGTTCTCTTCTTAAAGGGCAAATACTGTTGGAAGTATATTGGTTACTATCTCACTATCATTTTATTCGTCTGCGAAAACAATCTCTTTCTCTACTAAAGCCTACTAAAGTATGAACTTGGGCGAAACCACGAGAAAAGGCTAGTGTATTATAAAGGTATTAGCAACTACCTACCTTTGGCTTCGATCAGGATAAAAATTGCAGTAAATCCTTGACGTAACCAATCTGAAAGGGACTGAATAAAAAATATGTTATATCAAGGAATATGCAATATCGAGATCTGGTAATACTGACTGTTAATATTGAGATCAAGGGAATATTGAGTTCTTTTTATCAAGGTTATACTGTAATAATTTTTTCTCGAGTCATAAACCTTACAATTTTTATAAATTAACACGTAAACTAATTACTTGCTAATTTCGAACATCCGACAGCAAAAGTTGTGGAGTATTATGCATTTGTTTATTTTGTAATTGTCTGAGTAATCATTTTCTCTCGCACTAATGTTGAGCGAATCTGCCGATTCTCCGTAGCATTTCCAATTGAATTCCTATAGTGAAGTCTCAGTTTAAATTATAGATTGTTAATCTCTCACATGTATTATCAATGGTAATAAATGGCTTCATCTCCTTTACCTTCCTCACCATTATAAAGTTTTTTCAAATTCAATCTTTGCTCAATCGTATTAATGATTGTACACATCCCCTTTTCTATGTTCATTTTTGTTCTTAAAGGATTTTTATTTTATTAGCTGCCCATACAAAAAATAAAATAATTTAGCCTATTGTTTTATTTAAAAAGATGCTCCCGAATATTCCTTCCATGTTTTAAAAATATTTATTTTCCCTCTATTCCTCCATAAGAATCGATGGTACAATTATAGCTTGCACTCCGATATTTGTATAACTTAGAGACTTTTACGTCGATCAAACAACTGGCAAATTAGATTATTACAACACAGTCAGTAATAAAAATAAATGTTTTAATCTTGCTTAGATTAATCTCAAGAATAAACCACATAAAGCATGCTCTTCAGGCTTTAACATAAGACCTCGAATTACATGGAAAATGATATTCACAAACTATTTTAACATATGTAATCGTGGTAGTAAAGAAAGAAAAGGCTTTTTGAAGAGGGCCTTGTACATTCTTCATAGCTAATAATCTGTAAAACCACTTGAGGAAACTATGAAATCGTCGAAAAACTATGAAATTTTTTTTGCTTCTTTGAGACTGGACATGCTCTGACGGCAAAAAATAGTCGTTGTAACCAAATCTTTACATAAAGACAAGTGGCTGGGGCCGGCTGTTGATTCGTGATTTGTTGTGTCTTTTCACTCAAGACTCGGTTGGTTTCCTTAATTTATTTATGAGGCTCTAGCTGTCTCTGTAGCTATTAAACGTTAGGACCTTCATCTAAAAACATGGTCTTGGTTCCTGATAAGTAGAATTGTTTGGATGTCTACTTTACGTATTTGAATGTTTTCAACTGTAAACAGTAAAAACTGCCGTATGTCGGCTCGATTAAGGTTTTTAAAAAAACTATAAAATATCGTATTGCACTAATTGCAATTACATCAATTGTATTCATTCTTTTTTTGTACTTCTAAGAATTATTATTATTGGCCAGCTTAAGAAGCAAGTCGTCTTCACTTATCGGAGCCATCTCGAGAACTACGATGAAACACGGGATTTTTCGCCTAATGTGGCACCCACCCCGCGGCCAGGAAGCGGCGCCGCGGCGTTCAGGCAACTATGTGGTACTAAGCGGCGAATTCCGCATAATGTGCCCGGGGCCTAATGTGGCAAACAAAGCTGCGTTGAATCCTGGGATTTAAAAATACCGACAGGCATTGAATCTCCTGAAGTAGCTCAGTAAAAATGGCCCACTTTCTTTGATTTTCATTTACATAAGACATGAACCAATAAGCCAATTGAAAACAAATAGTAGACCTACTTTGAAACGTAGTAAAGTCATTTCATAGCTTATACCCTTGACCCTACAATTACTTTTTGATGGTGAGAGTATGAAATTTAGAAAAGTCGTTAAACATTATTGAAACAAAATCTCCCATAAATGTTAAGTAAACCTCCCTAGTTAAAAAGTCAAATGTCCCCGGGAATTGCTGATGTGCTTCAGCCGCCATATTGAAAATAAAAACATTTCCGATCTGTATTTCTCTACACATTTTCAAAATCAACACGTAAACCATAAGAGATACAAAAAAAGTACAGAGGTTGTATTTGTAGAAATGAATTTCAATAAAATTAATAGATATACGAGTAGTTTTAAAAATAACTGCTTTTATTATTAATTTTCTAAAATGGTGTGATTCAAATACGCTTGCCATATACCCGTAAAATTAAAAAATATACAAAATCCCTTAAAAAAATATAAGTTGTTATTTTAATGTTGTAAAACCAAGTAAGTGTAGTTAAATTCTATGAAAATTACATTTCTCATTTCATTTTAAATGTGTGTTATTTTAAAGCAAATTGACGCAAATCTTTTACACCGAACCTACAGATTAAATTTTATATTAGAATAAAAACTCGGTTTAGAATCTGACCGACAGATGATTTTCATATTTGTAACGACGTTGAAAATGTTTTTACATATTCATGAAATAATAAAGATAATTGGGATCTTTTTTTGCTAAATTGTTTGTCTTGCCTAGAGCTTTAAAAATAATGTATAATGCGACGTGTGTTTACATTTAAAAATTCTAAGATTCGAACCCATGACCCCCGGTTTTTGGAACACCCTGCATTTAAAACATGTAAAAATATTTTTGTGTTATTCCTTGGGTATGATTCAATGGGGAATATTTTGTTACGTCTTTGTATGTTAAGCCGTTCGTCTGTAATCTGTTGTGGTCGGCTTAGAAGACTCACCCTGTATATTTCTGAACTTGAAAGAAAACCGCTATTAAAATTGTTGTATTTGTTTTTCCTAATGAATATAATGTTACAATCCTCTTTTATGTAAAGCTTATATGCTACATAAATGGTTATTTTTATCACTCGATGCGCCTATTTATCACGCCTAGTTACCTCTTCACACTTTAATTAGGGGAGGGAATTCTATTGCCGCATTTAATTCCTTAAAAGATGGGTTAGTGGAGTATGATATTTTTTTACATACCAGTTTCTTGATAGGTAATCTAAGACTTCTTAATATCAAATTACAACTTAAGTTTCCGACGAAGGTAAAAATAATTATTTGCCTATTAATTATCAGTTAACTCATCGATGCTTCAATCAGATTCTGAGCAAGCAAAAATTCATGTAGTTCGAAGAGTCAAAACTTCTTGTGATGAAAATTCAACTGCAACTAAATATAAACACCATAACTATCCAACCAAGGTGGTAAATCAACGCAAAATGGCCTTTGAGGGTAAAATAAAAGTTGCAATCGATAAATAACAGACGTATGTTTTTCGTGTGTCACATCCGCCCTCCTGATTTACGACATTGGGTAGGCCTACCCGACACTAAAACCTATAGAAATGTAAACAAGCGATAGTGATGCGTTTAACCCTACGATCAATGTTGTAAGCATCGATCACATAGTACAGATAGACAGAGCATCCCTATCTTAACAGAATTGCAGAAAATGAAGCAGGGGCCGCCATATTGTTCCGGTATAGAAACATAAAACGACGCCTAAAACCGCGTAATCTGACAGTGCTCATGTTCCAAATAACTCATAGTTTATACCAATTAGCATTGAAGCTTTAGTTTATTCAATTAACATGCGAAGAGCCCTTTAGTTATGAACAGTAATGGTATCAATCATATTTCTATAATATGTTTTTAAAAAATGATAAAAATTCACACGTTTTTATTCAACTTTAAAACATTTCATGAAAAAAGTAGTCGGCTGCTACTTTTTTTGGTCAGGTATAATGAAAAAAGGTGGAAATTGTTGCTAAAGAGTTGAATTTTTTAAATAATGTTTTTTGAAAAAATCATGATTTAAAAACAAAATCAATCCCAAACTGCTGTTTTCAAAAATATAGTCAATTACAAAAATACATATGTGGTATCAAATTAAAGGTCTGAATCTCACAATTACAATTGTGCCAATTATAAATTGTTTAGAAGCAGTTTAAACATCATAAGAACGTTACAGGTGCATTCCGTGGCGGCAGCTTCTCTTAAAAAATGTCAGGACATCAAGCTTCTAGGTTATCAGTGTTTACGAGGTGTAGACTACCTGAAAACCAGTTATATTTGGCACCATAGTGATTCTGAGATTCAGACCTTTAAATTGATACCATATTTGTAATTTTTTACTTACTTTGTTTTTTCCATGCTGGCGGTTTTGAAGCAAATTTAGGCTTCAAGTTGCGGTTCGTGTGCTCTGTCTACTGTTCTATGTGGTCGCTGGTTGTAAGGCCCCTCGACACTACGATTATACAAAGCTTGGTAATGTGGTTGGAGCAGGCTAGCAGTGCAATCAATAAGTTGCAGTAAAACTTGTTTAATTATGAGTGTCCCAAATTGATATTAAGTAAGCCTTTTTGCATCGTATTGAATAGTTTCAGTCATATGAGTGTAAGGAATTAAAACATCCGAGGAATAATTGAATTTATAGATAACATTTTTTCTCACTCCTAATCTTTCCCATATTTATCAATTTTAACCATACATTTTTATTAAATAACTTTTTGTCTATTGCTGTCCTCATTGTAAGATATCAAGTAGGTTCTTGAACGATTTTTGTCTAAATTTGAATACACTTGATCTGCCGATTATGTTACACATTGAATTACAATTCCAGTAAAATTAGGATAGTTTTTCCAAACTGCCCGCTTGAATGCAAAACAACAGAATAAAAAATTGTTAAAAATTATTATTGGCTGTAAATACGTCTATAGACTAAAAGTTGGTTTTAAAAAGTTTATTTACTTATAGTACTATCTTTGAACATTGCAAGAGTACCCAAATTTATCTTCAAAAAACTATATAATTATTTGTTTGTGTCAGAATTTACATTTGAATAATACTTGATTTCTGCTAGATTCATTCTTTAATGCTAATTGCTTATACAATTGCTTGTACATTTATATTCATTTTTAGAGTGATTAAGTAATATTTAAGAGTATAGTAAAAGAAACTCTTTAGTGTAGATGCAGTTACACAGGTTGTCCAAAAAACAAGGGATCTAACGTTTTTTACAAATAAATTAGTACAACAAAAAACGGAAAAAATGCATAACAGTTATAAATAAAATAAGACAACCATAGAAATAAAGCAAAATTACTTTAATGGATTTCAAGTTAAATTGAACTAAAAAAAAATAAAATAAGCTTTTTATAATATTGTTAAATTAACAGTTGAACTGATGATATTCATCAAATCTCATCGAGTTCTCTTTGGTGGGCTAACAAATAATCATTGCAGTCATTCCTTATTTTAAATATCAATATTTATTTGGCATTGATTATTTTGTAAAATGGAAGTCATTTTTATGACTACTAGAAGCAAAGGGAAATTTTACATGGTATTGGTATTTTTAAACTTATTTTGAAAGTTTGTGTAAATGATTCTCTAAAACTGAAAATATTATTACAAATGTTTTCAGAGCAGACTTGTTTGCGAATATCTGAACAGGGTTATAATAAAATGATGTTCTCCTTTAAATATTGTGCTAATGTTATGCAAATACTATAATGAAATACAAGTAAAGTAATGAATGAATCAATTGAAGAGAATTTTATCAGGTATTACGTTCCTTCGTGTTATATTCAAATCGAGGTTGACGAAATGTCACAACAAAATATAAAGCCGATTATACGTATATGTACTAGAGAATTTTATCAGGTATTACGTTCCTTCGTGTTATATTCAAATCGAGGTTGACGAAATGTCACAACAAAATATAAAGCCGATTATACGTATATAAAATTCCAATCTCAAATTATTCTGTAAACTTTTGTTTCTCGTTGGAAGAAAGTGGCACGTTTAATAAAAGAATTTTCGTACAAGGCGTCTCTTAAGTAAATCGTCTAATTAAAAATTATGGTCAATTGCGGGTTAATTTAATATTGTGATTTTTAGCATAGACTCAGATCTATATTTTTTAGTATGGATGTGAGTCCTTTGTTTATGGTCTGCCAGGTTGTGCTTTATATGTTTGTAAATTGTATCTAGCTCAAAGTAGAAACTTTAAATACGAAATACACAACAGTCCGATTGCGCATCATGGTATTTAATTTTGATATGTGATTAATTTTCACTCAGATTCTTAATTTTGTTTGATTCTTGTCTATTTCCACTAACCGTATTGATTTTAAAGAAATTGATCAGTACAAAACGTATGCCACCTTGGTATAGCATGAATAAAGTTGAAAATTTGTATACACAATTAATTCCCACACTAAGATATATAGTGGGAAGTAACATAAATCCACAACATAAATCGTTCTAAATTACATAAATCTACTTATTAATCAAACTATAACAATCAACGAATTGAAAGTTTTGTAAAACCTTAACATACATACAGTATATTTTGAGAATTAAGTGGGGTAGGATTTTTTTTCAGGGATTTTTCGCTTATTTAGATTCATATTCAGAACTTTGTTGACGGACCTACTAAAACGTTTGTACGAAAAAATGGCGGGCTTTCTTTATCTGGTGATTGTTGATAGCTTTGTTTGGACTTCCAACAGCTGCACAACTGTCGCGTCGTGGGGCCCCAGTTAGGATATAACTTAAAGTATATTTTGAATGCATAATACGAATTTGTGATGAAAAATTCATGTATACGATAAATTGAAGGATTCTTAATGTACAATATAGATTCTAAACTTTGATGTACCTAATCTTAACTGAATTATATTATGTTTAACGTTAAATTGCTGAGTCATAAGGGAGATCCTTTGATTATTTATTGTCAGAGGTAACTGAGAATCAACTGTAATAGAAAAAAGATTATTAGGCTTTCAGTTGGTACAAGTATTGGTTAAATTAGCTATAAAACATTCTATAACAAAGGTAAACAGTATAGCTGCTGTCAAAACCTGCTGGAACGAGGATATTATTGCATTACAATTAGAATACTCATTGGATACCTTTCAATAAACCAATCAAGATTCAAGATTCAAGATTTTATTTGCCAGAGACGAAAACATTTTATTCATTGTTGTTTGCCACCAGAACTGTTAATTGACTATTAAAATATGGTTTACAATACCTTCAGTCAACTGTTCTAATCCTGTAGATTCTCCTAGATATGTTTCGAAAATACCGTTTCATCGTCTGGGATGATCAAAAAATTGTCATGACATTAAGTTCTTGAATACTTAAATAATTAAAAAACATTTTTAAAATTCACTTAACACATAACAACACTTAATAAAAAACATTGAGTACTTGTGCTGGCCAGCAATAGACACCGACTAGACATAGACTTCGGTGAATATTGCTGGCCAGCACAAGTACTCAATGTTTTTATTGTTGTTTAAAATTTTATTTATTTTCGAGGAAATTATGGATATACTTTTTCATTTAGTAATCTTTTCAAGGCTCTGAAATTTTGATATTGGCATTTCCACTATAAGATCCTGAGGTAGTAAGTTAAAAAGCCTCAAAGCATGAATTAAAAATATGTATGAAATATTATGCTACAGTAAAATTGTGTTTATGAATAGGAATGGTTAATCTTGTCCGCCGCACGGCATGAATAACTAGAGAATTGACTAATGGCAGGAAATAATAGTATATTTCACTACTAGTCACGAAAGTAGCCCATTTCGGGGCAAGATAGCGTTTTACTTGCGAGGCGTAAGCCGAGTTGTGAACAGTACTTTTCATCACGACGCAAATAAGAACCAAACTTTAAAAAATGATCCAACATTTCATAATTTAGTAATTTTTCTATAAGTAAACACAATACGGCTGAACTGTCTATTTTAGTTTATGAAGTCAGCTGGTTGAACTGTCAAATTAAGGAAATTGTTTGTTTGGGTACGGCAAAATTTTGTTTTGGTGCGGAAATGGTTTGTTTGGGTACGGGAATGAAATGTTTTGGTACCGAAAAAGCAGCTGATCATTACTTGTTTTGACGTAAGGAAATCGAGAGTTTTCGTAGATCTCAGCTGTACGGTAACGGGCAATTTTCGTATACAGAGTGAAGAAAAGATTTTTTTTACATCGATGTGAGAAATATATAGGCAAGGTAAAGTCAAAATCTTCGTTGAACAGAAAATTAATCTCCATGAATCACGTTTGCTATGATGAATTTTGCATTTTTGTAAATGCAGTTAAGAACTGATACTATACGTAAGAAAAAGATAAGTGCTGGTGAAATTATGAAATATGATGACCAATTAATTCAATAGACTAACATTTGTTATCTTAATATTTATCTTTGCCATATAATACGAGCCTATAAAGTTAGAGTACAAACTGGAATATATTACCAAGGCACATAATCAGAACGTCAGTACATAATGTGACAGCTGAAATACTTAAATACAGGGTGTTTGATGTATGACTGCCCAATTTTAATTCGATATAGCTGACTGAGTATTTGTACAAGCTAAATTCAACACGGCACACAATAACAAAAGTTAAATAGGATAGTACCTGGTGGACCGAGCCTTGCTCGGTGTTATTTCATATTTAACAGTTCATCCAGTTACTATGAAATATTTCAATGTCATAAAATTGATAAATAGAAACCTTTTTTATTACTCCATGGACTCTTCATCCCACCTGCTGTATTTTTCCTTGATGGCTGTAGATTTCAAACAGCTGTTATGATTACTTCATTTGTTTACACTTTCCTTGTTTATTTTCGTTGCTATCACGGCAACCCATAAGGCCAATGTTAAATTTTTACAACTTTAAAATTCGATTTATTACGTTATTAGAATTTCTCTGGCCAAGTTATCTGCATAAAAGACGTTTTTGAGTCATAAATTACTTATTTCCAGACTTTGAAGGAAATCCTCGGAGCCGTTTTAGAGATAATTGTGCAAGCAAACATACAAGCACGCACGGCCGGACGATAACATTGCTCATATAAGAGTATAGGATAACTGTATCAGTCGACCAATGTTGTGACAGTTAATAAAAAGCTTAAGTTTTAGCCAAAATTACTAAGGTGTGTTTTTTAAGGCTAAAATTTCTGCCAAATTCTCAGGTTTCATATCGGATTTTTCTGTTGAATAAAACTAAATGCAAAATGTATCAGTTCGCGGTCTCCAAATTAAAACACAATGGAAAAAACATTAAATCGGTCACTATTTGGCATACAAGTATTTAGACAACCATGTTCTTTTGATTTGCGAGATTGAACGATTAATTTAACAGCATCCCACCAAATACTTACAAATTCTAGACAATCTCAAATTCTTCGCAATGCCATTCAAACATCTGATGGGAAAAATAGCTCTTTTTAAGCTACGAAACAATTGAAGGTAAAAGCGTTTATTTAACGACTATTAATCATAGAGGTTAATTGAAAAATCTATAGTCTTCTCTAAATTGTAAACAATCAAAAACTTCCAATAGTTGAACTTCCCCCTATGTTTCAATACATGTTCAACTGGAATATATTTTAAAACCCATAAAACGTTTGTAACAAATGCTGATTTTAATTTTAACACCTTATCAGTTTTTCATCTTGCCCCAAAAACTCAAGTGTACATTAATAAAATGTATTCCATTGTACTGCTAAAATCCTATGTCTTTGTTTTAATGCTATTTAAGGCTTAAAACACCAACAACGTAAACTACAGTTTCAAATTTGAATTGTGTATTAATTTTATAAGCACATGATTAAGTAAATTAATACTTAATACCCTGTACATACCAAAATATTTAATATATAAATCGTCGAAAACAACCATACTCGTTTCAAGCATAAAGGTAAAAATTATCTCGGAATGATTGTAAAACAAAACAAAAAGTACTTAAGAAGGCGAAACAATGAGATGTTTTCTTATACTTAGTTGTATATCAAACTTATTTTGGCTAGCATGGGATTGAAGCAGCAATGAGGATGTCCAGTATAAAATTTAATTTTAACAGTTCCAAGAGTGAAACCACAGCGTATAAGAAAGTTTTTTTGGCGAAACTTTAGAATCCGTCTTCACAGTTTACATCAAAGTTAAAAACTTACATTTTTCATATTTAAAATTGCGATAATGTTAACAAAAACAACGTTTCGATATTATCAGACAAATGATAATTTGAACCATAATGTTTTTCTGCAGAATAGTTTACTAAAACAATAATTCTAACAGATTTAATCAAATTAAAATATTAAAGATCACAAAAACTTGGTTACAATCACTGTATAGGTACATTATCTTCTTAGCCACCTTCTAAACAATGAGAATATACACTTTGCATGGCTCTTCGGAACTACCGACACAAGAAACTGCCTAGGAACGAGTCAAACATGTCCTTCCTTTTGGAATTGTTGAACCATATAAGTTATTTTCAGTGTTGCTGGACGACAAGTTAGAGTTTTCGACCAATTACCTAATACAATTTGGTTACACTGCCAAATTTATCCATAACCTCTATCACGTTTAATTCCTAGAATCACTCTCAATATCACATGAAACTATCAAAACGATGCATGACTCTAGGTTTGTCAGTTTCTCTAAATGTAATAGGACAGTGAAAGAACTAACTGAAACCGACATTTTAATAACTTCAATCTTAACGGTTTTTTTCAACTTCAATCTTAACGTTGGGGACGGATTCTAAAGTTTAGCCGTCTTTTTTTTATTACTGTCTCGATGTTTCTACCTTGTCAGCCACAGTAACAATGTGTAACAAATTGTAGCAATAAGTCCGTATGCAAAATGATTCTTTAAAGTCTAAAATAATGTATCAAAAATAATGCTAATACTAAATTATTTCTCTCAATGAATCATTAAAAAACCTTTCGATATCTGCATATTTTGATTATTTAAATTTTGTAAACATATAAACTAATTTTACATCATCGACTGTTTGTTGTGTCTCGATGACTACCGTCGAGTGATTTTTTTCTCGCAATAAAAACGAACCGCTTATTCACAATTTATGTACCTATATATTTTTTTAACTGGCGTGATGTCCAGTACACAGATGTATATGTTTCAAAACCTGGGGAGCTAAAACAAATAAATCCAAGTTTTGAAAATGCATCGTTCATCAAGGTAAATAAAAATAAGGGAACGTATGAAATGACATTATTACTATTTCAGATTTTAAAATTTATTGAGTCGTTATAGCAGTTCTCTCAAATTCATTATTTATAATTTTCGATTAAAATTTTTAATAACGCTGGAATACGGGATACCCAAGAAGACTGGAGCTCATGTTTGTCCTTGGCTGGTGATCAAGGGCTCCTTATCATGTTTACGCGGGGAACGTAAACGGTGCACCCGACTGAGCGGGGCCCTCAGCAAAAAGTTTTATACAGCGACAGTTATCAACCACCTCCGCATTAAAATCAAAATCGATAACTTAGGAAATCTCTAAAACTTCAAATTGCATTTAATCAGGGCCGGCAACAGAGGGGCAGGGGGGGCAAATGCATAGGGGCCTGGGCTCGCAAAAACCACACGAAAGAAGTTAAAAAAAGGTCGCGAGTCTCAGGGCCCGGGGTTGTGGATAGCACAGGGGCCCAAAAATCCTGTCGCCAGGCCTGCATTTTATTTATTTCTAACGGGACTTCCACAGTATCAATACTCAATATCTGCAATTTTTAAAGCAAATTTTATCCATTTAAATTGATAATTTTTTATAAGTTATTTTTAAATCCAAACATTTACGGGGGAACATTTCAAACTCACCCTGTATAGTACTTACACCAATTAATTGCATGGTCTACATACTACATACATATATCCTTAAAACTAAACAGTTATGCTGATAAACTCCATACAGATAATCTCAAAAATACACCTTACGTATCTCCTGAAGGCTTAAACTAATAGGCCGATAAAGTCCAAAAACCACACATATATTTTCCTCTCAGTAACATTCATACTCTCTAAAAGTTTCATACACATATACTTACATCGAGTAACACCAAATACTCACATGGTCCACATACATACATCATTCAAGCTTACAAAGTTAAGCTGGTAAAATCCACATCGATATTCTCAGAAAAACAAACACTGATTGCTCATAAGAAACATAGTCAAAAACTGCAAAAATCGGAAATTTTAACAATCAACTTTGTCGAAACAAATTTTGAAAGATGTTTCTGCCCGGTTTCGTTGATAATGTCCTAAAAACGACAGACTTCTCAGAAGAGGCTCTTGGGCCGATTTGTGTGTATCTTCACAAGTGACAGCCGTCAACCGTGTCGGCATGTGTGAGCTTATCATTGAAAATGCGAATTATTTAGGCGAGCAAAACAGAAAGTGAACATTTTGAGGACCTAACGCTAGGTCCTCGAAAGGTAGGATACGAAATTAAAATCTCAGGACCTGAGGCGACAAAAACGTTTTAGATTTATACAGAGTCCTCAAAATGATGTTTTTATGTATGAAAAACGACATTTTGAGGACCTGGCGCGAGGACTTCCAGGTCCCGAAAATGTCGCGTGGCAAGCTCTCAGGTCCCTGAAATACTGTGTATATAGATCTATATATATATATATATATATATATATAGATGATGATAACACGGAAAGACTCCTGATTTGTACAGCACAGACCGAGCCGAATCTTTCTTTTAAACTAATATTTACTCCGAGTGCTACGGTACTTGTTCCTTTACTTGGGAATAATATAAAACAGAATCCAATTGCACCACAAAAGAATAACGGACAACTGACTACTGTTTAAGTATAAAATATTATATTTATTTATAGTTGATAAGAGGTTATGTAAAACATGTCACACTTTGAAAATGACTATTATAGTCGAAACGCGTCAGTGAGATAAAACTATTTTTAAAACAAAAGGGTACTCATGTTAATTTTTAATATTTATTTAATAGTAGCCCTTATAAGTGATCTTTATTTAACAATACAAATGGCTAACAATCCTAAGATCATTCACAAGCTGAAGTACATAACTTTGAGACATGAATCGATAAAAGAGGATATAAAATTCAACAAAAAAGTATTCAAGAAAATATTATTCCAAACTATGTACAACTAAAGACAAAATGCAAAACAATAGCAGCTACCAAAGCAGTAGAAACTGGGAAGAGAATATGGATTAAAGAAGAAATTAATTCAAAAGACTTAATTTCTTGAAAAATGAAATAAAATCAATTCAAGTCGAGATTAATACAAAATTCCATCCTGATTCCATAGAAGAATTTAAAGAATATATAGATAAATGGTGTAACCCCATACTTAAAAAGAAAATAGAAAAACATAATAAAAAGAACAACGAATTAATATCAAAACAAAGGCCTATCATAAATAAAGACGACATCCACAATCCCAGTTCAAATATCGAAAACTTGACAAATATTACATTCACTAAAGAAGAAACAGAAATGCTAAATAAATCAATCAAATATAATGTCAATTTAGATTTCCAACCTAATGTATTAAAAGATCAACTGTTTGACTTTGAAGCAGCTATCAGAAATAAAAATAAAGACGATCAAGAAGTTATAAGACACAATTTTATCCATGAACTTGAGAAAACTACTAATTTTATAAAACAACAAACGAAAGTTCAAAAAGGGAAAATAGAAATGAATACGATAAAAAGTATTACAAATAAATTAAAATCAAATAATTCAATGATTGCAAAAGCAGACAAGAGCAATGCAACAGTAATTCTTAAAAAGAGTTTTATGATGAAAAGGTACAGGAATTTATTAATAACAATCCATTTCAAAAACTCATTCGCGACCCTACGCAAGAATATAATAAAAAGACAAATAAAATTATATCAAACGCCAAACTAATACCAAATAAAGAGAAAATGAAACTAAAAATGATTAAACCACATGCACCAGAACTAAAAGGTCTACCTAAAACTCACAAAACAAATATTCCTATACGACCTGTAGTAAATTATTGTAATGCACCATGTTATAATTTATCGAAGTTCTTAAATAATAAAATAAAAAATAATATCCATACACGAGAAAACTATTGTTTAACCAATACTTATGAATTAATAGACAATATAAAAGATATTGATATTCCAGAAAATTCTGTTTTTATATCATTTGACATAACCAACATGTACTCAAACATACCAGTAATTGAAACAATGAAAATTCTCGAAGACAATTTATCAAAAAATTTCAATCTGTCCAAGACAGATGTTCAAGATATCATGTCTCTTACAAAAATAACGGTGAAACAAAACTATTTCAAATATAAATCAGAATTCTACCAACAAAAAGAAGGATTAGCTATGGGCTCACCTTTGTCAGGTCTTTTAGCTAGTATTTATTTAACATACTTAGAACCAACTAAAATAATGAACTCAACAAATCCTCTAAAAAATAAAATAATATACTGGTATAGTTACGTGGATGACATTATTTGTCTATATAAAAATGATGAACAAACTCCGAGTGACCTACTTACATACCTAAATACCATTTCTAACTCCATAAAATTTACAATGGAGGAACAAAAGTCTGAAATCAACTTTTTGGATATAACTATCAAAAATGAAAATAATAAACATATATTTAAAATTTTTAGAAAACCAACACAAACGAACCTAATAATTCCAGCGAGTTCTAACCATCCATGGCAACACAAAATGGCAACTTTTCACAGTCTACTTAACAGAATGATTAGGATTCCTATGAACGAAAAAGACTATAATGATGAAAAGGAAACAATAAAAATGCTAGAAAGAGTTAATGGTTATAAAACAAACTTAATAGACAACATGCTAAGAAAGAAAATCAAGAAAAACAACCATAACAACGTAAATTCAAACGAATCAAAAATGATTACTTATGTCTAACTTAAAACACAACAATTAATAAAGCCATCTGAAAAACTTTTGAGAAGTCAAATTTTAAGATAACGTTTAGAACAAGAAACAACGCCTTTGAGTTAATCAATAAATTTTCAAAAACAAACAACAGTTCAAACAAATACGTAAAATGTGGCATTTATAAAATAAAGTGAAGTGATTGTCCAAAATATTATATAGGCCAGACTGGCAGAAGTTTCAAACAACGATATAATGAACACATACAGGCAATAAAATCAAACAATAAAACTATACAAAAATCTACTATTGCCGACTACATATTAAAAACAGACCACAAATACAAAAATTACGAAAATAACATGATTATTCTTGACATAGTACAGAAAGGCAACAAAATTAACATCCAAGAAGAATATCATATTTATGAAAACCATAAAAAAGGTAAAAATAATATTTTAAATACCATGCTAATAGAAAACAAGAACTCCATATTTGATAAAATCATGAATATAAAACAGAATCCAATTGCACCCCAAAAGAATAACGGACAGCTGACTACTGTTTAAGTATAAAATATTATATTTATTTATAGTTGATAAGAGGTTATATAAAACATGTCGCACTTTGAAAATGACTATTATAGTCGAAACGCGTCAGTGAAATAAAATTATTTTTCAAAACAAAAGGGTACTCATGTTAATTTTAAATATTTAATTAATAGTAGCCCTTATAATTGATCTTTATTTAACTATATATATATATATATATATATTCGAACGAATGGTGTTTTTTGCTTCTGGGGACCTCAAAATGAAAAGTTAACATGGTCTCGGACTGAGGTCTTACCATGAGTACTACCGTTATAGCTTATTCCTTTAAGGAAATTCGCTAAAAAGTAGGAGGTAAATATCTTGGCCAAAAACCTATTTCCCCGAAAAGTTTCTCGTTAAATTTTTTAACTCTATTCTCTTAGTAGATTAGTTCTCGTACCTTTTATGTTCCCTGAAAATATTCTACAGGACTCCCATCCATAGTTAGGAAAAACTAAAATGGCCGCCATTTAGATTTTTTCATATAATCTATTTTAGCCGTCTGAGAAAGAATATTTTTAAAACCTTTCTTTTTTCGCATCTAAAGCCTATAAAGAATAATTGTGCCAAGTTTCATGGCCCAAAGTCTTGTGGTTTTTGAGAAATTAAGATTTGAAAGCTAAAAGTGGCCGCCATATTGTATTTTATAATATACCATATTCAGGTCTTTAGAGACAAAATATTGCAAAATCCTTTCTTAGTACGCATCTAGAGTATGTAAGGAATGTTTGTGCCGAGTTTCATGGCTCTAAGCCTTATAGTTTTTGAGAAAATGTGATCAGTCAGTCAGTCAGTCAGTCAGTCAGTCAATGGGTTTTGGCTTTTATATATATAGATATGTATAGAAAAAGAAAGAGTTTATTTTTTCATTTTTGTTTATTGATAAAGCTGCTAAATGAATATACATATTTTCATGTTGTATTTGCTGAAAACCGGCAATTTCTTGCACAGTTTTCATTCTTGACACCTTTCGACCACACGATCCTCATTATTGTAGTGCTAAAATACCCCCGTTGCAGCAGACCTGCATACTCAGCGAATTTCAAATGCAAAAAAACATATTTAAATCCAACATAGCGAGATTTGACATGTTTTGGTAAGCTCCATAAGAATAACATGGGGAATGAGTATGCAGGTTTGCTGTCACAGGTATATTAAAACTGGATGGTTTTAATTCAATATTTAGTAGATCTGAACTAGAAGAAGCTAATTACCAAGTTTTATTATGATATGTTGAGAAATAACAGAGATATAGAATTTTACTAATTTCCCAGCAGGTTAACATTGGGACAACGTACTGCGTTTACCACTTTCAATATCTCGGTAACCAATGGACATAGAGCAGTGATTCAAGATACTAAATTGTTTATTTTTTTTAGCTGAATTCAACAGTGCCAAGAAAAACTCTATGTAAAAAACTCTAAAAAACCCATTTTTAGAGAGGGTTTATCCCCCTTTACCCCCCCCTTCCGGTGGTCCGATCGGGCTGGTTTACAAACTCGTCCGAGGGATTACGACTTTACATGTCTGTACCAAATTTCATTAAGACTGGACCATTTTTACGGCCGCTATCGTGCTCACAGACACACACACACACACACACACACACACACACACACACACACGCATACACACATATATATAGATATATAAATTCGAACGAATGGTATTTTTTGCTTCTGGTGGCCCCAAAACGAAAAGTTATCATGGTGTCGGGCTTAGGTCTTACCATGAGACCTACGGTAATAGCTTCTTCCCTATAGGGGAAATTTGCTAATAAACCAAACAGATGGGGTGTTTGTGTATTAGTTTTATGATTTTTTCCAAAAATTTTGTTGAATTAACTCAATGAAGATTCTCTGTATTTTCAAAGACGATAACATGTAAAAATGTGACATGACATTAATTAGAATTATTATTTTTTATCATATGAAATTAATCAGTTTAAAAATCCATAGTAGTTCTTCTTGACTATTTACTTTTACAGTTACCGTGACAATAATAGCCATTTAACATACTAAACGAAATTTAAAAGCTATCAAATCCAAATATTTTTAAAAGGTGAAGTAGTTTCGGTTATATAATGTTTTTTCAATGACTACTACCTTCATGCATTTTAAGGTTACCTCTAGAGTTTTTAGATGACTTCATAATCTTACTCCAATTTATTTTACATATACCCTGAATAAATTTTATTTCGCACATATTCTGTATCATGATAATATTTCATAGTTATAAGGTAAATAATTTATGATCGTTGGAATTTGAAAATTGTCGTCATTTCGAATTTTACTGTAAAGTTTATTGTAATAAAAAATATATTTTTCCTACAACCGCAAGTAAAAAGTCAGTTTACGCACCGAAAACCAATCGTAAAACAGCTATTTACTAAGGAGCGATCGATGAAGTCTTTGAAAGTCTTTGGAGCGAGCGCAAAAGTCTTTTGCGCTCACCACGTGATTACTTTCACGCTCCCAGCTGATTTTGCATTGTTACTCGGCGCGCAACAGCGCTCCTTTCCGCCTCCGACTGGGCTCGACATGTTTATAATCTCAAACTGGCGCATTCAGCTACAATGGATGTAATAATTGATGACTAATTCGGACTTACTCCACCTGATATTAGTGGATTAGTGAAAGAAGTTTCATAAACTTATTACATCGTAAATCTAGTAACCTTTACGGAAAGAAATATAAAGAATTTATGCAATCATATCGGCGCATTCAGCTACAATGGACGTGAGTAACTGTGATTGTATTTATCGTTTGGGAAATTAAAACTGTAGTTGTAGGAAAATTTTTGTATGTATTTCGCGTGTAAAGCGTCTTTCTCGCTTTCGCTAAAAATACCGCGCTCCACTACGCGTCGCGCGGTATTTGTTTAGCTCAAGCGAGAAAGACCTACTTTACGCTCTTAATACATAAATAACTATTTAATTACTTTTGTGTGATCAAGAGCATGTAAAAGAAAATGTGCTATATTTCGTGGTCCAAAGCCTGATAAGTTTTGAGAACTTAATCTATGAATTGATAAATTAGTCTGTCGTGTTTGGGGTGTATAATAGGGTGGGGTGAGAAAACAAAATTTTGGATTTCGAATTGCTATAGGTCTCAAAAGTAGCGAAATAGCATGTAGAATACTGAAATAATAACTTTAAAAAATGATATAAGATCTTCCGATCGCGCAATGACCTTGAAGTTTAACATGTAAAACTCCTTAATAGAATTAGTAAATAACCGTAGTTTGGCTTTTGCTGGACATTGATAATCGTACAAAAGATTTGCCATGAAAAATGCAAAGAGCTCTTGAAAACGTTTTGATCAATGGTATAATTTGTTCAAATACACCACAAAATTATTGGCCTAATACAAACCAAAAACTTAAGAAAACGCCTAAATAAGTGATTTTTAGAAGGCCATAGATCGATAATACTGTTGCTAAATCGGACAAATTATACATTTTTAAAAAGTGTTTTAGTGTTCTTTCCATTTTTTATGGTAACACTTTTGTACAATTATTATGTCCAGTATAAACCAAATTAAGAGTATTCACTAATTTTCTTATGGAGTTTTACACGTTAAACTTCAAGGTCATTGCGCTATCGGAAGATCTTATATGACTTCTTAAAAGTTATTTTTTTCAGTATTATACATGCTATTTCGCAACTTTTGAGACCTTTAGCGATACAAAATTCCAAAATTTTGTTTTTTCGCACCACCCTACTGTATAAGTATAGGTTCCAACCATAATTTTACATTTTAAATCACATTTGGGTATACTCATTTCTTTTCCCTCACTAATAATTCAATGTAAAAGTCACAACCGCACAAAAACCTGCATCTTGAAGGTTAAGTGTACATTCTAAATCATTTATATTGATCGGCTTATTTATTTGAAATGTTCATCTATATGCGGATTAAATTAGGTAATTGGAGAATTAATTTATACATTTCAAAACAAAAACACAATTATTTGTAATACATTTTGTTTATAACTAAATCAGTTTACAGTACCAGTAATAAGAACTGAGAGGTAAAGGTGGATGATGGAGTTCCGTTGGTTTTCTTGTGGGTGAAATGGAAGTGGGAAGGAGGGGGAAGCACGTCCCCCAGTTTTGGCCACGGTTTCTAACTCACACCTCATTAAGCTTAAGTACTTGCACTGTCTTTGCAGTGTAGGGACATTGTTTTACCGACCCAATCAAGATTTACGGAAAATTTCACGTGTGTTATGTTTTTTAACTTTTATTTCCTTATACTACATGAATACGTTATTTTTTGTGATCGAAATTTTTAGTTAAAAGGGCTAAATATATCGTTTTATGTAAACACTTAAGTATGTTATCAAACTAAAATAGCAAGTATTTTGTCAATAAAAATAAATCTTAAGTTTGAAGACAAAAACCTTTGTTCTTGCCAGATATCCCATCCCATATTTTTTAATTCTCCTTTTTTATACAGCGTGTTTTGATGATCCGTGTATCAAGAAAAACACATTTAGTAAAATAACCATAAGAGGTATGTTGCCTTCTGTTACAGGGGTGTCTGCATGGTACTTTTTAATTATATAATACAGGGTTTTTTTAAGGCAACCCATTTTTAACATTGAATAATGCAAATAACAAGATGAAATGAGAATTTTTTGTTAATCTTTAGATTTCACACAACCTATTATTTAAGTTTGATCACATTTAGCTTAGATTATATGTTAAAACAATCCGCCACTGACATTTATACAAATTTGTGCTCTCTCCATAATTCTTGAACACGTTTTGCAAAGTACTTCTTTGAATTTCTTATGATAATTTTCTTACGTTTGTTTTCATGTGCTGAATATCCCGAGAATTTTATTCATAGACCTTACTTTTTATGTAAACCCAAAGAAAATAATATAGTGGGGTCAAATCCGGGGATCTTGGGGGGAATAATCGTACACTGATAAAATAAAATTCTGGGTTGCGTTTGAAAAAAAAACACCCTGTAGTAAGAGATTAAAGCATGGGGCGAGATTAAGGGTAATTATAGGGGTGAAGGGGTGGGGGTCATTGATAGACCAATCAGAATTATCTTACATCCTCTCGGCCCTTCTGCTAGTATTCTTATTCATGGCTGGAGGCTATGAAATAACTACACCGAGACCTGCAGCAATCCATGGCCGAGGGTAGAGATGGAATAAAATGCAAAGGAAGTCAGATGACTTACATATTCAAAAGATTCTAATTAGACGGGTCTCTTGTTTTCACTTTGCTTTTGACTTTAACTTGATGTTTGAGTTAGGAATGTTAAAAGGCTTCCCGTTTCAGAGAAGTATTCGCTAATCTTAATTTACGTTGCAATAAGAAGGGACTGTCATAAAACACATTAAAATGTGGGTTTTTTTAATTTGTAGTCGATTAATAGTGCTTATAACTATTAACACTTCACCCGACATATAATGTAATCATAATTTCAATATTATTAGGGATTGAAGTTTGTATGAAAGGTGGAAACTTCAACTTCGTTGTAATGACATCAATGCAAGTTCCAGCCAAATAATTTTGAATTCTGATTTAGAGTGTCTAACAATAAGGAGTTTGGATTAGTTTTTATATTTATTGGTTCATTAAATGGACATATAAAACAATGATGAATGGTCGTAAGTGGCACGTTAATCTCTTAGGCCCCAGAATCGCCGTGCTAAGGTTCGCAATTGATCTTAGGGAAAGTTTTACAGTTGACCCTAACTCGGTCTGTGAACTTCAAACTTCCCAATTAGCTACAAAGGTCGTTAGATCAGGCCTCTAGTTTCTGCAATCGTTTTTTGTCCATATTATGCTCATTTTGTAACACTAGGAATCTTAAATTACGAATGTAAATTGTGTTTATATTCTAACCGAAAGTTAACCATTCACTGTGAAACCACTAAAATTTAGTTTTAAGTTCGTGCCTCAAACCTCATACGCCCTTCCTCATCGGTGACCAGTAACTAGACAGATAGCATCAATAATTGATACTACATATCTAATCACAATACAACTATAAACTTATTTACAAATTAGATGGCGGCAGGTTAAGGCCTACAAATGTCTTTTGCCGGCTTCAAAATATTCGTCAATGGAATAAATACCCCCTTTGCAGAAGACCTGCATACTCATCAAATTTCAAATGCAAAATAACATATTTCAATCCTATATAGCGAGGTATGACAAGTTTTTGTAAGCCCCGTAAGAATAACATGGGGAATGAGTGTGCAGGTTTACTGCTACAGGTGTGGAAAAAATGGGAGTTGAATTCAATATTTAGTAGATCTGAACTAGAAGACGAAAACATACATAATGTTTTTCAAGATATTTTTAAAAATATGAAAGATATAGAATGTTTTCCATTCCCCGTAAGGATAATGGGAAATGAGTATGCAGGTTTGCTGCCACCTGCATTGACAATTGTAAATTGAAATATCTAGGATTTTAGACTAATATATGTTAGATCTCATCTAGATAAAGGCGCAAACCAAATATTATTAAGATACGTTAAGAAATAAGCAAGATCTACAATTTTAATTATTTCCCAAAAGGTCAGCATTGGGACAACGTACTGTATTTACCACACTCAGTACGTCGGTAACCAACGGTCATAGAACAATGATTCAAAATTTTTAACTGTCTATTTTGTTGAGCCGAAGTCAATGGTGTAAACCAAAATAAGATTATTTTAAATTTTATGCATGAAAACAAAAATAAAAACATTTTTGGAGGGGTTTATGCCCCTTAACCCCCCCTTCTGGTGGTCCTATCGATCTGGTTTAAACTCGTCCGAATGATAACCACTTTACATTTCTGTACCAAATGTCATTATGATCGGGCCATTTTTACGCCCGCTATCATGCTTACAGCCACATATATACAGGATGTTCATTAAAATTAGTCACAAACTTCCGGGGCTGATGGTACTCATCAAAGCAAACAAAAATTGTCCTAATAAATATTTGTCAGAAATCCATTGTTTAGCCGCTAGCCGCCATTTTGTATTAAAAAAAGTCAAAAATCACTATAGCTACAATAATCAAACTTTGCACGTACATTTATAGTAAAAATGTATAACTTTTACAAATTATGTTTCATTTACATCACTATTTTCAAAATGGCACACATTAAAAATTTTAAAAATAAAATAGCTAAGAAACTCTAAAAGTTACAAAAAATTTAGAAGTTGCAAAATATATAGAAATTGTTATTACAAATATATAAAAATACTTTAATTGAAACAATCGATCAACAAATGAGCGAGAAAATGCACTTTTTCTGTTCAACTATGAGCCAGTCACGTGGGCGCGGCAACTCAATGGTGCAACAACGAAGACATGGCTAGCTTACAATTGGCTCTTGCGGGATTTCAGTTCGCTAGCAAGATAGATTGATCGTTCTTGTGGAGGACCATGGAGTAGTATGCCGCCAGTTTTAGGTCATTAATACAGGCATAATAATCAATTTATAAGTCGAGCAAATTATGTTCACTTAAGCACAGAGTGTCAGGATTAAATTTATCAACAAAAATATATATTAGGTCAATCTTGGTTTGTAGACACTGAGCATTGACATAAGGAAGTCTCAGGCTTATGAACGATGAACGAAGATAGATTAACTTTTTACCATTTTACCTCCTCCTTCGTCATTGACCCTCATGGTTGAGGGAATAGACTGCGTCATTCATGCACAAAACTTTCGCAAAAAAAAGAAAAAAAACACACTTTGTAGGCGGACATGTATGATCCTGTTTATACCCTAGTGGATAAATAAATATTAACAATAACTAACCGAAAGGTGCACTTGAATACAAACGTGATTTTTCATTTAGCATTTCACTTATTTCACACTTTAAAATATTTTAATGCCATATTCAATTATAATTGATATTTTACTATTTTACATTTACTTAAACGGTAAATGGATAACCACATCTCAACTTTTCACTGTTTTAAAAATTTTAAGGTATCAATTTATTAATTTTATTTTTTTACCAATGTTGATTCGAGAAAGAGAGTTATATCTCCAAATTCACATGCATTGTTACCCTAAATACTTACTTTTTTAAACTAAGAAAGGTACGTTTTAATTTGCTTATTAGTAAAAGAAGAGTACAGAATGGAAAGGAATTGATTGCCAGATGTAGATGTTTACATTTACTTGAACAACACTCTTTGTTTTATTTTATAGCATTACAGAAACAACTATGGTACTTCAAAATTTTAATGGTCATTTGAAATAAACATTTTCAATATGTACTATTGTATAAGGAGTCCCCATTCGTTAGATGTTGACACGTTTATTATTCGAATGCATGATTGATTATGGACTTCACCTTTAGGCAGTGTCAACAATTTACCAATGTTTATAATTGAGGATTGCACGTAGATCATACATACGCTATATATAAATGTAAATATATATATATATATATATATATATATATATGCGACTACTTATGAACAATGTGCATCCTTTGTGTTTATGTATGGACTTTGAATATACAATGTATAAATATAACTTTCGACGAAAACTGCACGCAGACAGTCTCGCAAGTTAGGGTAATAAAACATGAATAAATAAGGTAGACACTTTTGATATAACTATTACAATATTCTATCATTTATATATTTTAAAAATAAAACTTTCAAATTGATTAAAAAATCAAGGCATTATCATCAGCATATAATTGTAAATTACTAGGCCGTACATGTAAATACACGAAGTATTTTGTGCAATATTAAAAATGTAGTTATTAGTTTATCTCATTCCGCAGGCAAAAGCACATGGTCCACACAGCAAGCTGCAATGTAGGGCGCTGTCATTCGAAACATTCGGCACCATGGGTCACCAGCAACAAAAATGGAATGCGACATAATTACAGCAACTCATTTAGTGGACGTAATTTTGGACTTGGGGGTGATATTATGAATTTACGAGCTTTGTCCTCTTCGATTGTATTTTCAGTCTGTCCTGCATTAGTAATGCTTTTTTGGTATTTTTACCCTATAAACGAAGCGTTTAAGCATTGTTCATGTATTAAAAGCTTTTTATAATAGACAGTATATAAAGAAAAATATTTTCAATCACGAGAGCCAGACTCTAATTGGCAGGACTTAAAAGTGACAGTATTGACGTCATTACCAGTGACGTCACTAGTTTACAGGCAAACTAAATCCTGCTTTTACGTGTGGTGGCCGGAGCATTGAGCCAGGTTCTGATAGCAGTGGGTAACCTGCAAACCCTTATTTACGTTTATTTCTCACGTATTTTCAATCTACACCTTTCTCTGGGTAATCAGTATTTTCGTGTAACTCAAATAAATTTCAGCCTATGAAAAACATGCAAAATATTAATTATTAGCTAATAAAGCCTTATTAGGCTTGGCCTTTGGCTTTATTAGGTAAAGTAATAGTTCTTAAGTAATAGTTCTAATAGTGATGAAATCCTTGATTACACTCCTAACTTATGATTACTTATTAAAATTACTTGTAACTGTTAAAATAACATGTTTTATTCTTTTGATTCTCTTGAATAAACTGCCTTGTTTTTTCCAAACTCATCTATAAGAGTTCGAAATCTTATAGCTAAGTATCAAAGTCTCTTAGATAAAGTATATGCATATCTTGCAATGAATACTGCAAGACCTGCACATACTTTCTCTACTATATTTCCACAGATGAATGATAAATAGTGCAGTCCTACTCTATAACAATTACTGCGTCTAGAAGTGGATGCAAGCTGAGCACCACTGCATTCATCTCATCAGCAAAAAAACCAATGCCAGGTATTTTTGATTTGCTTAACTATTCATGCAAAGTATCTTACTAAAACTCTAATAAAACTAGACTCTTTTTATACAAATTTAGAGAAATAAATCATCTCGAGGCTGGAATAAGAATAAAAGGACATTTATACTAAAATAACAACTATTTACAAAGGTTCTTATTAAATGTATGTTTTAAAGCTGGTGTCAAGATTTTGCATCCAGCTATAGTTCTTAAATGTTGATAGAGTTCTTATGTTGGAGGGAGGACGGTTGGAAGAGAGGCGGAGGGTTAGAGAGTGAAGGGATAAATGGGGGAGGTTAGAAGGGTTAATAAAGAAGAGGGTAATAACATTACATTACATTATTTATGTAATTACATTACATAAATAAAGTTAATAAATAATCAACTTATTATAATAAATACACGTTAAATTATATACAAAACAAATATAATATGGCAGAGGATAATAAATTGCACAAGAGCAAGTAAAAGAGTAAAGCGACAGCTTGCTGGGGAAACCGTATGGAAAAAATGAGGAAGTGCAGCCGCAAGCGATAAACTATACTACTTATGATTTATTTATTTTAATTTATTATGCAATCTAGACAAGATCAAGACCTTGGTTAGTAGTTAATCTGAAGATGACTCGTTCATTTAAAAATAGTGTTACAATGGTTATGATGTCTTCAGAGGTCATTTACTATTTTGTATTAGGCCACTTAGTAACAAGTATTCTGTAAAACTTCCATAGTATATTTTTGCAATGTACAAACTATTCAAGGAATCAAAGTTCTTCATTTACGATTAGTAAAAATATGAATATATGGTAACTGATCAATGCAGGAAATATTAGTGGTATTCTATGAATTGTCTTCAATTTTTAAACCAAATTAAAAGTCTTGTTAGCTTAATCTGTCAGTATTCTCGACATATTCAATGGTATAGGTATATATCAGTATTAGTATAAGAGTGGTTAAGTATGAGTATGTATCAGATAAAGGTAAAGCTATACCAGGTTCAAAGTTGCCATGGAGAATATTTTATTGTTGAAGCCGCGTTTTACATATTTAGTGCTTCTAATTAGATACGTCCCTTCCGTTGAGTTCTCATTTCAATTTGTTCCGTTTTATGTCCTATGGTAATTTTTAAACTTAAAAGCTTTAGGCTATAAGAAAAATATATGTTAGTAATTAATATAGATTTGAATATTTATTTTAATATTGTTTTTTATTCACAATAAAATATGACTGGGATTTCATTAACATTGGTGGGTTTATAACAGTTTTAATTATGTATTTCAGTCACATTTCGTGTTAAACCAATAAAAACTAAACTTAGCGCTTTCAGTTAATGTGCTATAACGAAAAAATGTAAGGTCTTCAATTAAAAGGCCCACAGTTCAGGAAGTGTTTACAAGAAGTGTTGGATTGTGTGCCATTACAACAATCCAAAAAACTATTCACCATAAGATAATTTTGGTTTTGATGGGGTAGAGGGGAAGTATTATAGGCTGGGAAAATGATTGTACAGGTGGGGGAAGTTTGGGGAGCAGGGTAAGGGGGTTAGGTAAAGTTTTTTTTTTACAATACAATATTCAAAAAGTAATAGCATTCATTCGTTCGGTTAAGGGTTTAAAGGGGTATATGCAAACAAATAATGGTTATTACATATGGTGATACGAAAGAACTAGAAATCGAAAATAAAATATTAGAGTGCAAACAAAACTTAAAAACCATGAAGAAAACTTAAAGAGATAGAAATTTAAGATTTTGAAAACTTTTGAAGGGGTTAAAAAGAGATATAATTAGATCATGAATTCTGATAAACCTAGTGGTTTACACTGACTATATTAATATAAAAAATCAGGTCCCTCAAAAAAAAAAACTGCAAACAATTAAAACCATGACGAAAATTCAATGACAGTCAAACTTTTTATTGCACCCTTTGAGGCTTTAACAAGTTACAATTGGCAAAAGACCTTCGATAAACCTGAAGGTTCTATCTGACATTATCTATTTTAGAAAATTAGACACCTCAGTGCAAACGAATTTGCAAAAACAAACTACGAAATAAATTGAAATCTCAATGAAAGTCTAACTCTAGATGACTTTTACGGGTTTAATCAAGTGAAATGTGACGAGTGACCCTTAGTAAACGTGATAATTCAAACTGACGTAATCTGTGTAAGATAAAAGGTATTACTGTATAACCATCAATTATGAAAACAAACCCAAATAAATTCACTCCCGAGATCTTCTGGGTTTCCCCGCGTAGAGATGTGATATCGCTGTGAAGCCGACGTTTCGGACTCGTTACAGAAGTCCATCTTCAGGGCGAGCACAATTCCACTACTGTCGTCACGTATTAGAAGAAGTGGAACTGTGCTCGCCCTGAAGATGGACTTCTGTAACGAGTCCGAAACGTCGGCTTCACAGCGATATAACATCTCTACGCGGGGAAACCCAGAAGATCTCGGGAGTGAATTAAGTGCCCGCGGAAGCTTATCTTCGAATATTAAAACCAAATAAAATTGAAAATGCAATGATAGTCAAGGTTCAGAGAAGTGCCATGATGGAATTTTAAAATTCAAAGAAAATCTAACTCAAGATGATTTTGTTGAAGAGGTTGAAACGGGATAAAATTGGCAAATGACTTTGGATGAACCTGAAGAATCAAACTGACTATCTCTGTGATAAAAATGCGGTTGCTGTGACCAAAATGAAATATTCCAAAATTAAAAATCAGGAGGAATAATTTTTATTTAATGGAAATCCAACTTTAGGGCACTTTTTAGGGGTTGTAACGGAGTAAAAGTGGTGAATGTGAGTGGTGGGGTGTAAACCTAAAGTGCTAATCTGACTAGAACCATATCAAAAGATATTTCTCTCAGTCAAAAAATAAATTAACAAAAAATAAAACCACGACAAATAGAAAATGTGAAAAGGTTTTATTTTTTGAAGCCATAGCGATCATAGCGAGGTATGAAATGTTTTGTAAGCTCCATAAGAATAACATGGGGAATGAGTGTGCAGATTTGCTGCACCAGGTATGTTAAAACTGGGTGGTTTTAATTCAATGTTTAGTAGATCTGAACTAGAAGAAACCATATTCCAAGTTTTATCAAGATATGTTAATACAAAAGGAAGATATAACGTTTTATTATTTTCCCCGAAGGATAGCATGGGGAATGAATATGCAGGTTTGCTGCCACAAAAATTTCAATATCGGGGTTTTTCAACAAACATAGATTAGATATCATCTAGATGAAGCCACAAACCAAGTTTCATTAAAATATGTTGAGAAATAAGCGAGGCAAGATATGTTTAGGTGTATTAAGTTATGTTGAGGTAGCGAGGGGAGAATTTTACTTTTTTCCCATAAGGTTAACGTGGGGACAACGTACTATGCTTACCATTTACAATATCTCGGTAAATAATGGACATACAGCAATTATTTAAGATACTGAATTGTTGGTTTTTACGAGCTGATTATAACAATCATGACAAAAAGTTTATTATTTTAACTTTAATGTAAAAAACTCAAAAAAATCTTTTTGGGGAGTTTTATTTAAATTACTACCGGTAACTCCTTAAGTTCTTATTCCAAAGTTGTGGCCCAAGAGTTAAACTAGACAATGATTTTTGTCGTATATTATTGGAATATGTTATTTTAATTACATATTCTATTAATAATAAATAAAAATTATTATTATTAATTATTATTATTAATAATTATTTTTATTATTATTTATAATTATAATTAATAATTAAAAATTATTATTACTATTAATAATAAAAAATAAAAGTAATTAAAATATTACTTTGGAATATGAGTATTGCCCCTACTCCTTGTCGTATATAAATAAAGTTTTTGGTTTACTTAAAACAAGACACTAATCAATATATTAAGGTAAGTAGTAGAGCATGGAACTGATGGAATTTCAAGAGTCTTAAATACCCCCTTACAAGAGTTTCTTAAGTTCAAACATGCCATACATATCACTGATTTCTTTCGAAGTATAATATGTTCTTTTTTCAATCATGACTTTTTAATTGAACCCTAATATCTCGATAGCACGCATACGAGTTGAGTAATATAATGTTTTTAAAGTACAGTATCTTTTGAATATGATAACTTCAGTTTTAAAGATAAAACAAATATTTGTTTAAGATATTAGAATAAGTGTTAAGAATATATAATTAGTTTGATAGTATACGGAGTCTGATAGGTAGTTTGACTATGACAACATTGTGACATTAATAGTTAGTAATGTTCTGGTAGGTCTGGCAAAGAAGTTAGTCTTATAAAAATAAATTTCACATAAATGATATTGCTTTAGTTTTCAACAATAAGAATATGATCAGTTATGTACGAAAAGCGGTTATTTGTTTACACTGTTACAAAAAATGGGTCATAGGTCTTTTCTCGTTATATTTTTGTTTTTATAAACCTCGCAATAAACTTTGAGATTTGATCGAACTTTACTTAACGTTACTGAATTGCATATACGGATGAAGAAGTAAGATATGATAGAAAGCAAGGACAAATCTTATAGAAATTTATTCAAAAAAAAAAATTAAAAGCCCCATGAAAACAATAAAAAAACTGTTAGTAGTATTTTGGGCTGTTGTAAAGCATGAAATGTCGGACCATCTATCAATAAAATGTCCGAATCAAGAACATTGTTGTCGAATCCCTTAGAAACCGCTGAGAAATTTAATATTTTGTTAAAAACAGTCGTAAACGATATTAGAAACAATATTTATATCCCAAATGGTGTATTTAAGAAAAACTTTAAGGTTTTCAATTATTAAAAGACTCTAATGTAACTTTCTTTTTACTTCCTAACACAATTGAAGAAGTGGGTCAGGCCATTGATTTTTTGTTGAATAACAAGGCAAAGATTTTAGATGGAATTTCTACATTTTTACTGAAACAGTTTATGGCTGTTATTACACCTGCCAAATCCTTACTTCAACTTCTTTCAACCCTATCCCCATCAATTTGAGTGTTGAAATAGGTATTTCTTCAGGAACTTCCAAACCTGCTGTTGTGATTCCTTAATTTAAAACGTTTGCTGTATCAGATCCAATACACTCCTACGGTCAATTTAAACAAAATTTAATACTATTTGTAGATTTTCAGAAGGCATTTGATTTGGTGTATGTATCTGTTTTAGTCCTCAATTTAAATGACTATGTTACAGGAGAGGGTGTGCTTAGTTGGCTTAGTTCGTTTCGTAAAGTTAGGAAGCAGGTTGTCAAAATTAAGAGTATTTTTAGTGATGTATTTCAGTTAAATCATAGGGTGGCTCAGGAAGCGTTATTGGGACCTTTTGTTGTTTGTTGCAAACATTAATGATCAGTTAAACATATATTGCAATCAAACTCAAAAATGTTTGCTATTGATGACGTGGTAACTATCTGGGCGTCGTATGATAAAAATAATCTTAAGGAAATCGTTTTGCAATATTTAAATAAAAATTATCAAATGATTAATGCAAAACCAAATTAATTTTAAACAGTTCAAATTCAAAGTGTACTTTTATAGGAATAATGCATGTTGAATGATTTGTCAGCTATAGATTGATCAAATTTTGATATAACTTTAAATTCTTCATTACATCTTCAATCCAAAGTTGTATTGGTAAACACGTTTCAGCACTAGGCCATCATCAGTACCAAACAGTTTTTCACAAGGTTGTTTTCTTTTCTCAGATAAATTTACTTAAATCTGTATGATATATTTCCTTAGGTCAGATCAACGTAAAAATGTGTATTTCTATTGGTTTGAAGGAACTGTCAGGTAAGGTATTATCCATTAGGAAGTACCTTTGAGAAAATTTTAAAAGCTGTTATTATGCTCCATGGATTTGCTGTTCGTAATGTTTATAAATTACCAAGGTTCGTAACGGTAACACATATTTTTCAAAACCAGGTTATTTTTACTTTTGAACAGCTATATTTTAACCTATTTTTTATGAGGAAACATTTTGATAACCATGCAATAAAGGAATGTCCAGTTCATATTTGTTTATCAACTAGAATTATTGTTGAAAACCCAAACCATTTTGAAGAAATTGATAGGAAACTGTATTGTTGTTTTGGCTTAAAGTGTTTTAATAAATTTATTTTCAAGCTGTGGTAATAGCTTATCAATATAAAGAAAGCCAAAATCCAAAATGAATGCTTTAGGATATGTAAGACTTTTTCAACATTATTCTGTGATTTTTATGTTTAGTGAAGTGCTATTTTTTATTCAATGCGTTGTAAAATTATAGATAGTAATTATTTCACCATCATGACTGTTACTATAGTATTCTT
This sequence comes from Flexamia atlantica, assembly GCA_035578135.1. Lineage (NCBI taxonomy): Eukaryota > Metazoa > Arthropoda > Insecta > Hemiptera > Cicadellidae > Flexamia > Flexamia atlantica. The sequence continues at coordinate 26,951,633 of JAQJVK010000007.1, forward strand.
GTTTTCGTTGCCTTTAGTCAATTTTTTCTGTTACTGCTTATAAGTTTTTATTTAGTTATTTATTATGTAAGTGATTATATAGTATTATGATGTTATTATATTTTAAGTGGTCCAGCACGCTGATGATGAAACTAGCCAATTATATTAATTACAATGGATGATGTTTAACCATTTCGCTCATGCCACATTTGGTAATTGAAATGTATTTTGTATACATATGTATTTTGATTTAGTAAAAATTCTCGCCTTCGGCTCTCTGGGGGCTCTGTCCTCAGGCCCCCCATGATGAATCTCTGGTCGGGTCGTGCATTTTTTAACCAAAGGAAATTTACCACAACATCTATTTGATATTTGTAGAGTGGAGGGGTAGTACACGGGGTAAGAGGAAATGGTTGTTTTGTGGAGGAGGGTTGGCAGGGATGAGGGGACAGGGATGAGGGAGACAGGGTTAGGTAAAATAACTTATTTAATATCAATGCGGTATTAAAAAGTTATATTAATAGCATTTATTTGTTCGATTCAGGGGTTCGATAGACAAAAAAATCCTCCAGCCCCTTATAGATGTGTCCCGGCTCGGGAATGTATATTTATTCAAAGACTTATTGTATTGGAAATAATTCAATACGTGATATGTTTAGTAGTGATGGGGTAGAAAGGCAGTATAAGAGGTGAGGTGTGGAGAACTACTTGACTTGTGGAAGGGGGTAGGGCAGGTTGGAGTGGAGAGGATGTGAGGAGAAGTACTTGACTTCTGGGAGGATGCGTGTCAGGATGGAGTGGAGATGAGGTCATGAGAAGTACTTGGCTCGTGGGAGGAGGGCGGGGCAGGATAGATTGGAGAGGAGGTGAGGAGATGTACTTGGTTTGTGGGAGGGAGTGGGGCAAGATGGAGTGGAGGTGAGGTCATGAGAAGTACTTGGCTCGTGGGAAGAGGGTGGGGCAGGATAGATTGGAGAGGAGGTGAGGAGATGTAGTTGGTTTGTGGGAGGGAGTGGGGCAGGATGGAGTGGAGATGAGGTCATGAGAAGTACTTGGCTTGTGGGAGGGAGTGGGGCAGGATGGAGTGGAGATGAGGTTATGAGATGTACTTGGCTCGTGGGAAGAGGGTGGGGCAGGATAGATTGGAGAGGAGGTGAGGATATGTACTTGGTTTGTGGGAGGGAGTGGGGCAGGATGGAGTGGAGGTGAGGTCATGAGAAGTACTTGGCTCGTGGGAAGAGGGTGGGGCAGGATAGATTGGAGAGGAGGTGAGGAGATGTAGTTGGTTTGTGGGAGGGAGTGGGGCAGGATGGAGTGGAGATGAGGTCATGAGAAGTACTTGGCTTGTGGGAGGGAGTGGGGCAGGATGGAGTGGAGATGAGGTTATGAGATGTACTTGGCTCGTGGGAAGAGGGTGGGGCAGGATAGATTGGAGAGGAGGTGAGGAGATGTACTTGGTTTGTGGGAGGGAGTGGGGCAGGATGGAGTGGAGATGAGGTCATGAGAAGTACTTGGCTTGTAGGAGGGAGTGGGGCAGGATGGAGTGGAGATGAGGTTATGAGATGTACTTGGCTCGTGGGAAGAGGGTGGGGCAGGATAGATTGGAGAGGAGGTGAGGAGATGTACTTGGTTTGTGGGAGGGAGTGGGGCAGGATGGAGTGGAGATGAGGTCATGAGAAGTACTTGGCTTGTGGGAAGAGGGTGGGGCAGGATAGATTGGAGAGGAGGTGAGGAGATGTACTTGGTTTGTGGGAGGGAGTGGGGCAGGATGGAGTGGAGATGAGGTTATGAGATGTACTTGGCTCGTGGGAAGAGGGTGGGGCAGGATAGATTGGAGAGGAGGTGAGGAGATGTACTTGGTTTGTGGGAGGGAGTGGGGCAGGATGGAGTGGAGATGAGGTCATGAGAAGTACTTGGCTTGTGGGAAGAGGGTGGGGCAGGATAGATTGGAGAGGAGGTGAGGAGATGTACTTGGTTTGTGGGAGGGAGTGGGGCAGGATGGAGTGGAGATGAGGTCATGAGAAGTACTTGGCTTGTGGGAGGGAGTGGGGCAGGATGGAGTGGAGATGAGGTCATGAGAAGTACTTGGCTTGTGGGAAGAGGGTGGGGCAGGATAGATTGGAGAGGAGGTGAGGAGATGTACTTGGTTTGTGGGAGGGAGTGGGGCAGGATGGAGTGGAGATGAGGTCATGAGAAGTACTTGGCTTGTGGGAAGAGGGTGGGGCAGGATAGATTGGAGAGGAGGTGAGGAGATGTACTTGGTTTGTGGGAGGGAGTGGGGCAGGATGGAGTGGAGATGAGGTCATGAGAAGTACTTGGCTTGTGGGAGGGAGTGGGGCAGGATGGAGTGGAGATGAGGTCATGAGAAGTACTTGGCTTGTGGGAGGGAGTGGGGCAGGATGGAGTGGAGATGAGGTGAGGAGATGTAGTTGGTTTGTGGGAGGGAGTGGGGCAGGATGGAGTGGAGATGAGGTCATGAGAAGTACTTGGCTTGTGGGAGGGAGTGGGGCAGGATGGAGTGGAGATGAGGTTATGAGATGTACTTGGCTTGTGGGAGGGAGTGGGGCAGGATGGAGTGGAATAGAGGTGAGGAGAAGTACCTGACTTGTGGGAAGGGGCCTTTTAAGCTTAAGTCCATATGTGCTCTGACATAAGTTAGAACCTAAATTCATTATCGTTATCAGATGAACACGGCATCAGGACAATATAATGCAAAATACTTTAAGTATATGATGTTAATATATATAAACTACTCTCTTTTTCCCACTGTTAACCTTCCAAAGAGATAGCAATAATTTTTTTGATTCTTTCAACTTCTCAAAATCGATTCTCAAGCTAATGACAAATCGATCAAAACCCACACGTTCAAAACGATCTGCTTAATTTCTAAAATATTATAACATATTCTAGCCAAAGCCAAACAATGTAAATTCATACTGCTAAAAAATTAGAGAAAAACTGCAATTGATCAGGAATGATGTGCGCACGAGTGTGAAAGAGAAATTTGTCACTTTGGACCAATAAGGTGGGCCATTTGTATCACTAACTGAGACCGATCTTCGTACCCATTTTAGAATCTGTTAAAAATTGGTTCCTATCACTGTTACACTTTATTTTCAGGAAAGTTCAAGCTTAAAGGAATCTTTATATCGCTTTTTAACTATGTTCAATCAAACAGTTAAAAGGAAAATACACATTGACACAATTTCAATACTCACAGGCCTCGAATGAGAGTTTAATAGTTATTAGTGTATTGAGTACACATACAACATTAACATTAAGGATAAGGCGCAACATTGCCTCACGAAAGAAAATCTTGGCGCCCGAGCTTGCGAGGGTGACAATTTTATGAGGGAGACAATGTGCTATACTCTCAAAATAAACACAATATTTTTCCCCAATCTGCAATGGTAAATACCCAATCCTTAAACATCTATTTCATTAACTTAATAATTAACAAACAATATATATTTTGTTTCGATCTTCAAATTATCGCCTGCATCTGAGTCGCTGCAACCATTCATGCACCAGTAATCAGCTGATTGTTACAACGTTCTTACATGCTTAATTCTTGACGTTCTCACAGCTGATTGTCGTTGATGTTATCCTTATTTACTTATTCCTGTCACTAAATCAGGTGATTGCGCCTGCTTTCGTTGAGCTTCTAGAAATTTGCATGTGTACGTAGAAGTTTGAAGGCGCTCTAATTTTTGAATTATTGATTTCAATGTTATTAATATTGGTTTACTTTGTCTCCCACCGGGAAACAAAGAAATCACTGTACTCCCGCTGGAAGAAAATTATTATTTTACTTTCGCATTACAAGGAGTAAAGGCGTCCAAACATCGCAGGTGGGGGAAAAAATCAGTGGTTCAACAATAAAGTACTTGTGATGTAATCAAACATTAAATTCTAAAAACGTTAAATTAAATGTTTAATAAAGGAACATCCCTCTTTTTTGACTTGTAAAACTTGCATGATGAATAGCTCAAATGAAAGTTATCAATTTACTGAGCAATTTAAGAGTAAAAATAAGTTTTTATCTTATTTAGATTAATACATGTACATTTTTTTACTAAAATCTAAATTAGGAAAATTACGTTTTGATAAATTAAGAGTTATAACTCATGTCTATGGTGCCTGACTTAGTTGATCAGTTGCTTAAATGAAGACTGAAATCCATTTAAGCACCAATATAAATAGTTTGAGCACAAATGTATGTGAACGGTAGTGAAGGGTTTATCTCCTGCAAATCGTTGTTGGGCAATCACCTACATATTTCTACTGAAAGGTTGGTTAGTAACAGGAATGGGAGTTTAAACTTTAACGAGACTCGATGCATTTGCCTGCACGTTCTCCGATGACTCGCCGGTCACTACGAGTGTACGCCTCGACTATGTCCTTTTTTGAAAATACACTGGTGGTATAATCGATCAGTTCTAGAGAATTATAAGACATTTTTTATCTCTTAGTTTATCAAAAGCAAATTTTTCCTATTCTGACATTATGACTTTCATCAGGGTTCTAGTAATTCTGAATTATTACAGTTTGCATTAAAAATCGAACGAATTTTTTGTTAAGAGAACAAACGAACTGGTATTTAAAATAGAGATGCCTTTTTTTTGGTGGTGTGTATAGTTTCTTATTTGATTAGTTTTTGTCTAGTGCCAGCCTTCTAAACCGCCATGAGTGGCGCTGCCGAGAGTTCAAATCTCGGAGTGTGAGTTTTATCAGACTTTCCCGTATGAATTGGGTCATCATTTTCTTTCCTTGAGACGTAGATATCAAGTGCACGCGCACGATTTTTTTCTCCAAGTACATTTGTAGGTACGTGGAGCACAGATTCTTGGAGAACATACTAGGTGTAATAAAATTAAGGAAAAATAAACATCTCAATTATTTCCATGTAAGTCTGTGTTTTATAGTTAAAGCAATAAAACGATTCGATAGAATAAATTGAAAAATGCAATTGGCATGATCTTATGATAAAACTATAATGAACATCAGTAAAAATTGATTCTTTCTCGGTTATGAAGCGGCATTGAACAATTTTATCGTTAACTTTAACAATCGCGCTTACGGCGTCTGCAGTCGTCTGTCAGTATCGATCCATAAGCATGGGCCTCTGGTTTCTACAATTAAATCATGAATAAAAATCTTCTGTTGATTTTTAGGATAGACTATATTCTATTTATAACGTATGCCACTTTACACAAACAACATTTTCCTACCACAGTTTTGACTTCTTTAATTTAAACTATTAATGAAAAACGATTAGTTTGTATTAAATACACCGTAAGGTATATTGCAACATAAATATTTTAAATAGCGAGTATGATAAGCGGAGTTAAAAAAGTGCGTTCTACTGGATAAGACGTTACAGAAATAAAGTATTATTTAAGAGGTTAACTTAATAAGGGAATATTTGTTACCTTCACAATCTAGAGAGCAAGTCATTGGGCAATGACTTGTCAATGAGCAAGTTCATTATATGTAAATATATAAGGTAGGAATGTACAACTTTTGATCGAGAAATAAGTAGAAATAATATATTTGTATAGTCATTTAGGCTTGTATTATTTAAAATAGAACAATGAGCAATCACAAGATATAGTCAATGAACCCTCTTTGATGGTCATCCAATCATATGTTTTGTCTCTTGAATGATTTAGCACCGTAAGAACATAGTATACAGCATTCAATTACAATTCAAATGATAGTATTCATATCTTAAATAGAAAAAGCTGTTTGCTACTGAGCTTAGTTTTTTTTATGGAAAAAGAGTTACAATGTAAAACTAAAATTAAGTTTGGATGACTTCATATTAATCTCATATTATGCAATTAAAAACATTGAGACTTTTTTTACTTCAGAATAAAGTCATAAATAATTCGTATACGCTTGAAAAACCATAATCGTTCTAATATTTATGCGTAAAAATATAGTTCTTAGATAAACATAAGGACTCTAAAATTTCAAATTTGTTATATAAAGGAATTTTTAGTATGCCTTAGTGATTGAGTTAGTCATCATCGTTTTTTTACTAGCGAGCTAGTTTTATTTGCCTATCAAACATGAATGAAGGAAAAAATTATGATAATGATATTATAAAAAATAAGTGTCTAATTAATAAACAATGTACAGGTTCCTTTATATAAATAAAGTAAGCCAGGCGCATTTATTTGTAGGGTTTCTAAATATGTAGTATTCCCTTGGAGGGTCAATACCGCACTGGTATAAACTACGTTCATCCATAAGACAGGTTCTAATTAATTGGCAAAACTGTGTTTCAGATCAAATCCCACATTAAACTGTACGGTAGGTCTCTTAGTTCCCATTGGCTGTTGGTCTATTAATCAACAGTACCGTCTGAGGAACATGTCGGCCTAAATAACAAGACTGTGAGGTCGTACCACAATCATGCTACACCCATCTTCAACTCATATTTGCCATTAAATACCCTTACTGGTGGTTAGCGTCTTATAAGATAGGTTAATCCATAAGCTAGTAGAATGGTCGACACACATATCAAGCTACTTTTTTGTCTGACTAACTAATGATTTTCTTAGTTAAATTGAGGATGATTCTGAGATATATTCTGATTCGAAAATTATGATTATTAAAATCAACCATCGCATATATTGGGCTAAATATTGCTAAACTAAGTCGGGGCTTCAGTCGGCGGACGGATAAGTGTGCTATATATTCTGTGGCACTAGGTCAAAGTGTCTGTTACACTGGTCATACTATTATAGTTCTAAATACAAGTGGAAGTCAATACGAAATAAACTGATGTTTAACGCCTAATGGATGCATTTTTTTAAGCTATATCCGTTCATCTATAAGCTTTATCAGAGGCAATAAATAGTTTACTTTTAGAATATAAGCTTCGTGTACTCTTGTCAAGAGAGGTTCACTAACCACTACAAACATAAAACAATTTTAACAATTTCGACCAATATAAACCACCTTTTTGTACTGAAAAAGACCATTTAGATTAAGAACGTATTGATAGTTTCATATTTTTCCATCAGGGAATGGTTGGGGAGGCCCTCATATAATCCCCCTCGTTGACCTCACATTTCGCAACCATACAACATCATTTGCTCCAAGCCTGGGTTATCTCTCATCCTCTGTGTTGGCAAATGGAGGGTAGCTAATTCATACCAGTCCCTTTTCAGGGAAACATTTTTAGAGGAAACGCTACACCATTTCAATTCAATCTAAGGTGGAATCACCAGCTTCACCTTGAGGGTGTAATTGCACGCTCATAGTCTTAAGCCAAATCAGCTCCTTTGTTAATAATTCCTAAAAATTGCACATTGCAAAATAGGATTTGAATAATAATTAGTTATCCTTTCAGCGGGCGAAGCCTAGGTATATCAGGTAGTCTTAGATAATATCTCAATAATTTTAGCTAGAAACGCTCTCAGTGCCTTAATGACTTAATGATAATTGGTTGAAAGGGATATTCGTTTACAATAATTAATGAAAACTAATATTTTATTACTGTTCAAAACCAGTATATATTAAATTTTTATCATAGTTTAAAGCAAAAAAGTATTGTTTTAGGGGTGATAAATGCCACAATCAACCAATCGTTCTTATAATAAATTGTATAATTTTTTTTTATTATTAGAGGATTAATTTAACTTAAGAGGGTTCCCTACCTAACCCAAAACATGCCTAAAACACGCTTCACGCGGTGTCATTTAGCGCCTACAGTTTTCAAAGTAAAATTTAATTTAACATAGCATTTCAAAGATAAAGAGTTGTATAATGTTAATTGCTAACCCAAAATCGCTCTTGTTAACGTATTCTGGAGATACATTTTGTTGAATGTAACCGACTTTAACACCATGTATCTTTTTAATGGGTGAGCATAAACGATTTTGGAGAAGCAATAAACACTCTGCAACTCGTTATATTTACAATGCTACATCCGGATAGCTTTTATTTTAAGAATTGGAGGCACTAAATGACACCGCGTTTACCCCTGCACCGGCTTGCGCGGCGAAAAGAGCACAAATTTAACATGGGCTCTTATGGAGCCGCAGTTCCAAAAGTCGCCACTAGTGTCGCAGAAAAACGAAAACTGCCGTTGGTAGGGAACCCTCTTAAATACAACGAAGTACAGTGCTTTTATATTATTCTATAAAAAAGAGCAAAAGGAAAAAGTCAGTAACTAGCAAACTTAATTTTATTTTTATTTATTTATTTATTCATTTTATTTTAAGAAGACTAATGTCTTCTTATTATTCTTCCTTTTTTCGGTTTTTTTTGCATTATTAAACCCAATCGAAATATATTCCAGTCAGTGTTACGTACGATTGGCAGCAGCTTCATGATTCAGAGGCCTTGTTTGTGCAAGGTCAAACCACTTTCCTACTCATGTTACTCCGGTAGAGATCCCCGGCATTCTGGACAACAATGCTGACTGCAAGCACGTTGCCCGGAAAGTCAAAACTAGGTAAGGTTTGGAAAACACCTTAAAATATACTTAGCTAAATTGTATATATAGTAATACCAAACAATGGATGTCTTTTGAAGGGGCGGAACTTTTATTTTATACCAAATTTATAAATTTTATAAAGTTTGGTAACAACTTTGTATAGTATAATTTTGGTTCTGAAGCTATTCATGGAATTACTGGCGAGTTTACTAAGCTTTGTGATTGACATACATACATACACTGATAAAAGAATGTGTATTTTTACAACAAATTTAATTGTTAAATAATTAATTTGATAGGTAGTAGACAATTCAGTTGTATGTGGTTTATTCTCCTTAAAAATATAAAATGTAATTTAAACAGTAAATATGCTTCATATTAATCAAAGATGTTTATATCCAAGTACATAACAGTCCTCTAAAACGAAACATTTGTTTGCAAACCAAAAGTTACCTATTGGAATAAGAACTCGTATTTTTTATTAATTTGAAAACCATCGTATACAGTCTCCTCGCTTTGTGAATTTATTTTACTTAAATAAAGTTTGACGACCTTTGAGTGTTAACACGTATAAAAACGTTTTGTTAACGCAACATAAATAGCCCTTATACAGAAAATGAGAGAATAATAGTGCATTTTTGACACATTAAATGAGATTTTAGTAAATGTCTTCAACGCGATTGCCCTATTTAATTGTGCAATCATGGAATTCTTATTAAAATAAAGTATTCAAATATTCCTTGTACAGAAATCGGAACCTTTTTCGAATGAGCGTTTAGAACGAATGATTATTTTTACAAAGTAAATTTAATAAAGATAGAGATTGAACAGGGATATTATTTTTCTCACACGTGCAGGTTGGCAAGCCTAGTTGGCAGGAGACCAAACAATAAACAGTTCCCGGTACATCCCACTCCCCTACGATTTCCATTCCCTATCCGTTTACCATTGTTTATACTCTTTACCTCTACATCGCTATGGATTTTAAAATGTAATCTACATTAACACCTTATTGCACTGGGGTTACTTAGGCCCTATAGGCCCTAAAAATTTATTTTTTTTCCACCCGATTATTTTAAGTTAAAATACAAATAGACCTATCTATCAAGCACACGTAATCTTTAAATGTTTTTTCTGGAAACACCAAAATACATAAAACGTTCAATGAATTCAAGGGTGACATGCGTGCAGAGATTCCATAACCACAATTACTCAACCAACCAGCCACCTTTAATTGTTTGAGATAAAACAATTCTAAAAGTTTACATTAATGTTATTCAAATATCCAATTTCTTTCATAATGACGCTCAGTTTCTATTTATTTAGCCCACAGTGTTGAGTGAGTAAAGTACAACATTGTCTCACTCGTGAGACAATGTGATTTACTCTCGAAATACACACACAATGTTTCCTTCACCTGCAAGAATAATTATCCTGATCACAACAATATATTTTACTAATTTAGGAAGTAATAAAAATATCCATTTTGTTTCGTTCTGCTAAAAGCACCTGCATCTGGGAAGCTGCAAAAATGCATGCACCAGCAATCAGCTGATTGTTACAACGTTCTAACATACTTAATTTTTAGAAGTTCTCACAGCTGTTGTTAATATGAATCTTATTTGATTATTCCTTCTACTAAATTAGCCGTTAGCACCTGCATTAGTTGAGCTGCAACACGAGAGCGTGTAAATTGGGAAGGCGCTCTAAATTTTGAATTATTTATTTCAATGTTATTCTTATGGGTTTACTTTGTATCCCACTGGAAGTAATCACTTTACTCCCGCTGGGAGACAAATTATAATTTTACTCACCCATTCCAAGGAGTAAAAAGCGTCTAAACATAGCAGTTGGGGAAAATTATAATTTAGATTTTATTTACACTTTAATGTATCTTAAATATTAACAAGGTTATTGTTTTACAGTGCGAGAAAACATACGAAATTTCTTTTCTGCATTACATTGTTCCTTTTTGTCATCCGCCATTTCAGTTCAATACTCAAAATAAAAAATAGAACGTTCGTAGACAATCAAGACATAATTGTTACACTGGACACTAATGTTTCAAAATAGGGTTTTAAACATATTTATAACATTTTCTGATCAATATGAATTACATGAGATCCTTTAAAAAAATAAACTGCAATACAAATCATTCAATTTCAAATACACAAAGTTGTAAAGGAGAAGGAGTAAAATGATTTTCGCGGGAATTAGTACAACTTTACCCGCCTCTGAAGCCGACGCACCAGAACCAAAGTAAACCCGAGGGAACAAGTTTTAATCGAAAAATTTTATCTTTCCTAAGTTGATTGGTTATTTGGCGTGAGACCCGGAGTGAGGGGGCGGTACCGTTCAATGAATCGATATAAATTAAGTCGACTGAACTCGCGTCTTCACTCCTAGAACGAGTCGGTCCCATGTCCCAGCGAGGCAACTACTTTCGGAACGCTGGCATTTTGACAAAACATAAAAAATTAAATGATAACATTCTGGAACTCAATACGTAATATCGACACTTAATCGTTAGGTTACCGAACGGAGAAAACTGTGAATATGAAAGTATTGTTTCATGTTGTTCAATTATGCAAATTGCCGGAGCATAAGATGTTAAACTAGTGGCCTGTAGGACCCAAAACTCCTATTACCTCTACAATATGCACTTTTAAATATATACAGACATTCTGCTCATTTATGTATATTTACTGGTTTCAATTCCATTAATAAAATTATTTTTTTCCGAAAAACTTTGTTAACTTCAATCGGATATTTTTATTGTGATTTATATTCAAATGTTAATTCTTATAGAATAATGCTGCAATTTAAGTATTTCTCATAGCAACCAATTATTTTACTCAAAGATAAAAAAATACATCGAAAGTAGATGTATGTAGATGTACACTGAGGGTAAAATCGTCCCTTTTCATATAAAGGGAAATAAACGATCATTTTAATTTACAGTAAATAAAAGATTCGCTTTTACCGTTGAAACTGTTGAAGAACGAGGCGTTTTTTCACTGGCTTCAGACCGTTTTCCAATAAGGTGCTCGCTGATAACCCTAAAGTAGGGTTTGGTTCGATTTCAATATCCTTTGAAAAGTCTAATGGTGCCGTTAACACGGAAGAACTAATCCCGATATTGGGCGGAACTCTCAGAGTGGTTCTTTGTTGAAGTCGGCAAACATCGTTCGACGCTCGTACCTCATCACTCAACATCAATCCAAGATACCTCATCACCCCTCACACATCACTCGTCGTTCATCATAACTTGATCTCCATACTTTATTCATCATTGATCAAACTTCTTTGTTAATCCAGCATCTGATACTCTACAAACATTGTCTCTCATCAACTTATTGATTACTCACCTTAACGTACAACTTGTAGCCAACATTTAAATATATGAAGCACAAATTACCCAGAACTTTTGAAAACCCCACAAGTCAGATAAATATCAACCCCATACTCGAAAAAAAATTCAGTGAGAATATTTGAAGGAAGTTATTCGTTTATTATAATATGTTCACTGAGAGGACAAATATAATGGAAAGGGCTGAACAACTTTGTTTTTATTTACAATTATATTTGTTTATTTAACAGCAGATGAGCAGCAAGTACCCACTAGTATACTATACGCATCCGACAAAGTTCAAACATTAGGTTGGATTCAATAACGTTTTGTCTATTTATAGGATGAACGGTTTCTTTTTCCTTTCCCCCAATATCAGATTTTGGGACTTACGTGGGATTATTATTTTCTCAAAGTATCTTCAATGTCAAGTTTCCTTTTTTATTATAGCTAGCTATATCTGGACTTTATTTAATTCTTGTTTAATCAGTGCATTGAGAGTTGGAAATAGCCATCCTTATGCCCATCTAGGTTGAAGATTAATACAGAAAGCATTGATATTTTTCACTTACCAATACAAAGGCTGCCAAAAAATATTTGCACGATGTTGATAACATGAAGCTTACACAGGGGACTCACTCACTCTTGGGTCACAGCCAGCAATAAAGGCGAACGAAAAGCAGCAGCAACATCGAAACGCGAAATCCTTTGCCATGGGCCAAAATACTAGCTTATTTAGTTTAACGGTTCACATGGTATTGATGACTACAATGATTACATAGGAATATTCTGATTTCGACAAGCAACCATTATTTAAGTTAGGTTGTACTAAAATAGGCGTTTTTGCCTATGACCAATGTACCGATATTTCAACACTGACTAAGAAGAGCAAAATGAGTTTCCTCCTGATAAACTATCTTTTTTCTAAACCACTTTAAATGAATTATTTGGATGACATTAACAGAGATATAAGTATTAGCAGTTTGATATGAGTTATCTGAAAATTTTGTTAGCATTAAATAAGAGGCCAAACATAAGAAGTTTAATCATTATTAATATTTTTCAAAAAAACAGTCTTCTTTACTTACTCCTAATGGCCAAAGCTATAGTTATTTACTTCGAAGACGATCCAACATTCCCGCCCCTAAACACAACACTATATTCTTCCAGCATAACATATCCTGTAATTGTTTAAGGCTTTTTAACTCATTGCCTCCGGACCTTAAGATGGAAATGCCTTTATCAAAATTCCAGAATCTTAAAAAAAACTGTTAATAGACATGGCATTCTACAGTATCCTTGATTTCCTTGACAATAGATTTTAATTTAATTTTATTATTTTTATGCAGTTTTATTATCATGTTTTATGTTAAGTACGTATACAGTTTTGATTTTAGAATATTATGTTTGTTATAAATGTTGATGATGCCCATGCAATGTATTTGTTTTTGGCAAATAAAGTCTTGAATCTTGATTCTTGATTCGTATACTTACTGATCAAGTATTGGTATTGAACGTTGTATTTTGGTTAAGAAAGATGTAGATTATTTTTCGTACTGTAACAATTACATTCAATAGAATAAGTGTGCATTATATATTGTGAGTGCGATTTTTAAACAGAACGAATTTGTTTTGTTTGCGCTTATTTTTTTGTATATAGTGAATTTTAGCGAACTTGTAACAGTTGGTTGGTTACAGAGATTAGCAACAACAGAAAAGACAATTTTAAACAATAAATTTAAAGAGCTATTATAAAACATGATTAAAATATATACGTATTCCAGAAACGACTGTGAGGCAACCTAAGTTAAAATTTGGCAGATATCTGCTCATAACTCGCTTGTCTTCGAATCATAGTTATAAGAGCAGCACTTATTGGAAATGAGTAATTCCTGGAATTTGCTGTACAAAGGGAATTGCAGATGTAATTGATTGAAGAATGGTTTTTGTGGCGGACAAAGCAATCTCGTGGCGTATGGAGTACAAAGAACCCAATCTAACGGTTTAAATTGATTTATAAATCCATTACCTCGCTTAGAACCACCAATATACCTCCGATCAGGAAGCTACCCAGTTACCAAAATATTTAAGCGGTTCTTTATTTAACGAACTTAAGCTTGATATACGAGTTTTGATTTTATAGGAGCTCTTCCCTGTTTGAAATTCATGCTAAGCTTCTTTCTAAAGGATTCAGAAGGTTTATTTTTTTATTTCTCTTTTTATCAGCTAGATGTAGTTGACATTTCTGTATTTAAAGACCCTACGGGAAAAGAGGCATCCACCCATCGATAACACGTTTAAGATACCGAAGTTGTTGTAATAGTTTATGATAAACAACTTAAATACATGGGTCGCAAGCTACGTTATAAGATCACCGACATTTTAAGGGTAATTTTGGAAGGTCTTGGTCTGTAATCATTATATATAATTCCGCCAGAATGATGAAAAGTCAAAGTAAATTTTGGGAAGATAACAAAAACGGAATTATGAACAAGTATAACTATAGTCCTCAAGATATTACTCAGGATGTCACGACCTCATAAATAATGTGTGTTTGTTTTCGAGACATTCCTTTCGACTCGAAATCTATATATTATGTCTAGATGTCCGAAATGTAATAATAGTAATTATGTAATAATCAGATTAAGACGAAATATATTTTTTTCTCAGAAAAAAATATATTTACCCAAGCTATTAGCAAATTTATAGCTATTTATAGCTACAGCTATATTATTTACCCAAGCTTCACAGCTTATGCAGAAGGGAGCTTCTTATCAATTCACTACTACGGTTTAAAGCCCGTTACATCCCTAGAATTATACACCATATATATTTAGCACCGTATATAGCTAAATGGTTACACCAGTATGTTCTGAATATCGTAGCTCATTTTCGTCAGTCTTGCAACTCAATTATTTTATGTTATATATAGAAAAATGCTGTTTAGCTTGAGTAAATGTTAAATAGAGTGAGGTAGGATCACAAGTTTAGTCTTGTTTCCTAGAACATTATTTTGTTTGGATTATTTTAACATTTAACATTTTAACATTTATAAAGCTGATCAAGAAAGCATCTAGTTTCAAACCTTCCTCAAGCCCTTACAGAATTTAAATAATTTCATAAACTTCTCAGAATTATTTGGATTTTCTCAGAATCTGAAGAATATAAAAGTCTCTAAAAACATGTATATATCAACCTACTATCTAACATAATCTAACACATGTTTCATTCAGTTATAGAATGACCTTTTACTGGTCTGGCGAAGAAGGGGTGTTTTTATACTCTAAACTGATTTTTAAATGGGTGTAACTTAAGTTTTATAATTTTGTGGATACTTATTTCTGAAATGAATCCTTTTTTTAAATATGTGGTGAAACAAACAGTATTTGAGCTTACAAATCTGAATCTTATTCCTTAAAAGAAAGATAACGTTTAGATAATAACAGACCGCAATATAAATAAGATTATTTCATAAATTGTGCACACAGACAATTCATTGTAAAATACTTGTCTTCACTGACTCAGTCCCATATAAGTTTGTATACATTCAAAGGAGTTCTATATAGGCTAATTAAATATATTTTGGTCAAAATTTGTAATCTAGTATAAATAAGCTAGAATTTCGAATGTAAAAGTCATCATTCTTTACACTATTCCAAAACACATTAAATAATCAATGTTCTTGACAAAGGCAGTTTGAATGAATTAAGTTAGACCTATCTCCAATATTTACACAAAAAATCAAAAAGATTTCAACATATTAAATGAGTTTTAGCTGGTACAAACGAGGTAAAGGTGTTTGAGGAACGAGCCAAGGGAAGGAAACTGACCTCAGTGACTTAATTGCAATCGATTGACGGATTTAGTGCGCGCCGCACCGCCGCACCGCCGCTCCCCCCGTGGCATCGGGTTTCTAGTAAATATATTGTGAAACTGCACTCATCTTTACTTACAGAAATGAATTAATTTGGATATAGAGGCTGCATTTTTACAGGAAAATGTAATAAAGGAAATAAATAAATAAATTCTTTATTTCCATATATGTACAAAGTGTTTACAAAGTACCAAAGTGACACAGAAAAGGCTAATATAAGAAACAGTGTTCAAATTACAAAACATATTGCCATTATTTACAACAACAAATTTACTTGTACTTTATGGATAGCCAACCTATTAGCATTATCTGTGTCGAGGTTGGCATCAAGATAAAAACTGTGCAGTATGTGCCAGAACGGAGCTGGATAAGTTAAAGGTTATCAATAAGTATTTAGTAAACGTTGTTACTATAAAATAAAAAAAAACAACAAAAAAACTGATTCTCACCCTAGTTCGAGTTTCATCTATAAAATAAATCTAAAAAAAGTAACATGAAATAGAGATTTTTCTTCTGTTTCATTAATTCATAGCAAAACTTCATTACTTTGACTCTAATTTATTTTTGTTACTATATTAGGCTGGTGTAATTTTATAGAATTCAACAGAGATATGATACAAAAAATATATTTGGGAATATACAATTCGCATCTCAATTACGATACCTGTATTTGAAAGGTCTCCCTCGAGAAACTAGAATATTTACTTTTTATATTTGATTTTATAATATATTTTTTATATAAGGATCATAAGGACTTACTTCGTTCATCCATATACAAACGATGAGTATTATAGTTTTGTACTCACTGATAAACCAACCGAACCATGGGAGGTTTCAGGCTCAATGCTCCTATTTTATTATATTTTCATTTGTTCTTTGTTTTACGGTAACATACATGGCTATAAATATTTACGTCCGTACATCGTGTGGCGTAAAATATGGTTTTGCAATACAAGAGGCAACATATTCAACAAGTTAAATAACTGCTGGCCGGGACTTCTGTAGCTTGCAAATATGGTTCAAGAGGACACAACTGTGCTCTCCACAACTTTCAAAGGTTTTCAAGGAAACAAAACTTGTAGGCTGTTGCATCTGAACCCAAAATATCCTTCACTTCCCTATTAAATGTGGTCTTAATATATAGGAAAAATTATTAAGTTTGAAAATAGAAAGGGGTTTTAATGCTTAGTTACATTACCAGGCTGTCTATGCTGACATGATATAGTTATCTATAATGTGATAAGGAACCTCTAAAAGGCTTTGCCTCTGAGGCCCTAAATTTTTCCAAACAAATTGTTTACTTTATTGTCTTTATTATTTAGTTTAAGTTTTGATAATTTTACTTTTTACTTTAAGAAATATTTTTAAGTTAATGTAATATTGAAGGATTATTGTTTGTTTAATCTGTGCAGGAAAAAAAATTATGAAAAATCTTATACCCTCCATAATTTATGCAAGCATAAGAATATGCATTTTTTTTAGTCCAAACATTTAGGAGACAACCATTTTTTTATATTTATGGAAATTAAAAAACGCTTGACTTACTCATTAACTGACTGGCTGATTGACTGACAGTTTATAAAAAAAACTGGCTTTTGGTTATATAACATTGCTAAAGTATTCTTTATAATTAATTCATAGATATGTACTGACAGAATTTTAAAAACATAGTTCTATCAAGGCTAAATAAGGTACATTATTGAACTGAGCCGTGACATTGACCCCGTCACTGCTCTAGTATAGTATGTGTTTGTCTTGTTGTTGTGGCTGTGGCGCTGCCGGTAGTCACTGTTGCTACTCTTGTGAACCCCAGTTTCGTTCACACTCGAGTTGGACGGCCAAAATTGTCATAAGGTCCGTGGCACTCTACACTGCTACTGTTCAATCATTTGCTCCTGCATTCAATATGTCTTTTCAACCGACCAAAGTAAATTTCCGTGAGTAAATTGTGACAATAATGCTGTGTTAAACCTGCCGTGATCGTCGAAAGGGTAAGTTTTCAAGGTTTTTCCTTTTCTCATTGAAACTTCACGTATTTGGCAAGCAAGTTACTTGGGTTTGATTCACCGGTAGCGTTACAGCCAAGTCTCTATGTTTAGTTTATGTGTATGTATTTATTTATTAATGTTGTGTACTATTGGAAACTCCAGCCCTGAGACCAAATTTCTTTGTTTAAGTGTAGAAATATAGGTTAGGATCTTGTCAATTTTCTCGTGTATGTCATTTTGCTTTCTGGCAATGGGCTATCCAGCCTAAATTCTCACCCTACAGTTCCAGTGAAGCTATGGCTGGCCCTTTTGGTATTCAAATCCTGTATTACACTATTATAAAGCTTTCCAGAAGGTTTCACCTCATTCTGTAAATGATTGTGGAAAATAGCCTATATTTTGTGTTGTAAAATTTTCATTAAGGTGCACACCCTTAGGTAACTTGTTAGCCAGAGACCAAATTATTAATATTTAAGACTCTGTATGGTTTGTATTAGTTGAATCAACTCTCTGCCCTGTTTTTAAAAGCAAAATTTTGAAATTCGGTCAGTAATTTTTGGAGTTATTACCATTTTTACAAAAGTTTGCACTCTGAAACTAAAATTTCCATGTGTTGTTTAAAATCATTTTTTGTGTCCTTGTTAATGTTCTAAATGTTTCTGTTCTGTTAAATTATTGTCCAACTAGTCTAACGGCACCCAAAACTTGTGTTTAAATCATAAAAAAGGCATTTTATATTTAATGAGCTCGTGTTAAAGATTTATTTCTATTAATTGCTTTTCTGATTCCTCTGGATGAGACTGGTTCAGTGTCTTAGTATCTGAACTTTAAATACTTACTGGCACAATATATTTCTTTTAAAAAGGGTCACTCTAAATAAATTTTGGACTTTGAAAATTTTCATTAGTAGTGGGAAGTTGGTGTTTCTGTGGCACTCCTCATTATTTTTTTTTGGTGATGAACATTTTATACCTGTGCTCGAGTGTTGCCAAATTAACTGTTTTTCAAACAAACGTTAAATTATTTTGGTTTGGGATTTTTTCTGGCAACGTGACACTTGTCCTGCAGGATCCCGGTGCGGTCGCACCATGGTGTCCCGGTGGCCATCGACCTGCCCAGCTGCGGACGTCTACCATCTGGGGGTAACACCACCACCTGCTCGTCAACCCCCCCCCCCTCTTCATCTCTTCACCGAGTGGGGAAGAAGAGGGCTTCCGCTGGGTCACCACCACCACTATCACCATAAACTGACTGTGATAATTCTGTGATACCACCGACTGATACACGTGCCCGTATTAATTTTTTTAATTATATATATATAATATTTATTTATGATGCTCTATTTGTGCCGTTAAATTTATAATTGTTTATATTTATTATTCTTATTTAGTTTTAAGTTTTCCAAAAATTCAAATTTCAGAATTAAATTGTAGAGTGGACTGAATTTGCAGCCTTTTGGAATGTTTAACTTTTTTTTTGTAACTGATCTCAGAAATTCAAGTTGTTGGCCTTCTGCCTTCCACTGGGGCTGAATTTTAATGGAAATTAAATCGTTTTGAATTTGTTGAGATATTTTTGTTTTTTTCCCCTTCCACGCTCTTATTTTTTTTTTAGGAATTGTGAGCTCCCTTCTCTCCGCAGTCGGGCGGTGCACTTCAAATCTTTTGGAGTAAACTCTATGCTGGGGGGGGGAGAGGGACCGGCTCAGAACCTAAAATGGCGGCCATTTTCAGTTTCTGAACATTTTTATTCAACACTCTAGAAACTATGGCAGCCCTATAGCATATTATAAGGAGCCGAAAAGATAAGAAATTCAATTTATTCTAACAGTAACGTTAGAAACTATTACAGCCATCTACTATATATCAAAAGCTACTAAAGGCTACTCGTGTTATAAGGACCTCCCGAAATACCCTAAATAGAAAAAGTCTGCAGGTAAGTTCTATTTGTATTGTAAGTAAAAAAGTGGACAATTTTTAAGAGGCTTTCTTTTCATGACTGAGTAAAATTTAGGTGCCAAAATATCTTGTTTACCATTTCGTCTCTAGCGGCTGAACGAGTGATCCGATTTCCATTGTAATTAATAAACTTGTTGGGGAATGATTTTTTTAAAATTTTTAACAATATATTTATTTTATATTTTTTCTTACAGTTTTCAGTCTATTTTAAAAACGTGCCAGAAGCAAATTCAAAAGCAAATTATACATGTAGCACCCACAATTTTAGAAACAGTCCCAGAAATCGTTTTAATCCGCTTCGGGCGTCCTAAATAAGATAACAATTAATTAGTTTGCGACGGATTATGACTAGTGCTTAACTTTAAAAAAAGTCACCAAAATTGTGTACTTTTTTGTTTTTTACTTATATCTCGGAAAATTTGCATCCTAGAGAAAACTTTCACATTACACTTCTCAAGTGCATGCAATTCCACGTCGAGTTACCTGGCCGTTAGCTACAACCGATCATCAAACGTCACTTATTTTAACGAAAACCCTAGCAGATTGCTGCTCTCTGGCGGAGAACTTGGAAATGCGTAAGGGTTAGAAGACGGGAGAACGTTGTCCCTGTATTTTTTACATTTGGGTTTTATTTTTTCGTAATCAATAATCTCTCTTTTAAATCTGATTTTGAAACGTTTATCATATCGCATATAACGTATTTTCCATAAAAAGGTATTTTATGCATATTTTAAAGTATGGTTTTGTCATATATTTGAAATTATCATTATTTGAAACGCGTAGTTTTGTAAAAATGTTTTGTATCGGAATCAACCAAATATATTTTACTTTCAATAAAAAATCTAAATTATTGAAAATCGGTTATTTGGGTTTATTAAATTTGATCGGTCGTCTAATAAGAATTTGTGCAAACTTTCACAAACTTTTTGCAGACTTGTGCAAGGATTCCGTTTTTATTTTTTTATTTTTTTTATTTTTTTTTATTTTTTTTTTTAGATATTAGTCAGTCCACTAAATTATTAGTTCTTACTATATTATGTTTGGAAATTCGTGAATATCCAAATTTTGCTAGTTCTACTCTAAGTACTAAAAAGACACAAAAATAGGTTTTAGTGTTTGATTTCTCTGATATTAATTCAATGTGTCCATTTGTTTTTGACCGAAGCTTGAAGGCCGGGCGTCAAAGGCTTCCAGGCTAGGGTTGCGTATATGCTACACTCAAATAACTCAAACTCAAACTCAAATTCGTTTATTTCCATCATCATACAAACATGATTACATAAAAAATAGGATATAATTCCCACATAGGCAATGAAATGCCCGTGTATGGGAATTGAATTGCTAAGAAAATATTTAATCATTAATAAAACATGTTTTTCCAGGAAATCTAGGGGTAAAAATCGATTATTACAACAGAATTTACGCAGCCACAAAAAAACTAAGTTATTTGGATCAAATAAATTTCATTGTGCTCACTGTGACAGGACTAGTTGTAAACCGGCTGGACAAGCTGCTCCGCTGCCTCGGGTCCGATCTCCAAAAGCCATATTACGATAGAGCTTTTTAAATTTAGCGTTGATTAACACACCGTGAATTAATTTAAAATTATGCATTGGTTTTATATATTTTGTTATTGTTACATTGATATTGCCTTAAGGTTTGCTAATTATAATATTATTTTCAAAATGCTACATAACAGAAAATGCCAAATTGAATACACCATTAGAATACAAAATTATGATTAACCACTGATGAACTTTACTGAAGTCCGTTTAAAAAGTAGGTTGATTAACTGAAAATGTAGATAACAAACGGTTACATTGCGGCTGCCTTGGTGTGAGGTACAGAGATGTACGTGATCCGCGTGATAAGTAACCCTTTAGCAACATTTTTACTGGTGTTTGTGAGGGTGTGTATGGAAGCGAAAGTAAAAAAAACAAAGTCTCTCATATTGGTTTCTATGATTAATTTTTAAAAATTCTGATTGGGTGTCAGAAACTAAGCCATTATCCATCTGACTATGTTTAAAAAATTTCATTTTTAAATTGGAGACAAATCATTGTAGGCCTTACAAGCCAAGACAAATTATTTTTACCAAACTTCGAAAAACTTTTCAAAAACTTATTATTACAAATATATAAGAAAACTATGCATAAAAATATGCATATTTTGTATGAAAAATACGGAGTACGCCATCGTATAAACGTCGAAAAGTGATTTAAAAAGGAAACATGGTAATCACCAAAAAATATTAAAAAATAAATGTTACGGACAATATTCTCCTGTCTCCACCAGAGAGCAGCACCTGCTAGGTTTTTCGCTAAAGAGAGCACAGTGCGGTAAAAAGTCTGAGTTGAAACCCTTGAATTAGCAAAGTAAATTTTCTTATTGAAATACTGAAACATAGTACAAACCTATTCGTATGCGTTCAATAAGGTATTGATTAGGACATTTCTGAATTTTTTTAAATGGGTTGGCAAATGGTATTCAGTTATATCAAAATGCATACATTTACTATTATAAATTTCATCTGAGATCGGCGTGGTCGTCAGCCCAAACAACATCGTCGGAGCTATGCTCCAGGAAGAGGGCAACTGGAACTGTGTCCAGCACTACGTCCAGGCCATTCTTCGGGCGAAAAAGGTCGACCTCGATCGGCCTTAATCCTCAGCTTTTCCCCAAGGAGGTTGCCCTAGTGGCGTAATATCAAAGGCCTAGCCCGAAGTAATGTGTGAAACAGTTCCAGGCTAGTGTCCTCGGTGCCGAGGGAGGTGGTTTAGTCGGTAGTTCACGGGACATCGAGCTCGTGGGAGTCCGACACTACTGAGGGGACAATGAGCCCCTCAGTGTGCGTAAATGCATTCCACCTCCTACCAAAAAAAAAACTATTATAAAAAACCGTCATGATCATATGACTGTAGATAAATGTATTAACAATATAAACAGGAATAAAATAAAATAATGTTTCAATGTACCTATTATATTCCAAGTTGGACTTTGTAACCCAACATCTGCTTTTTTCTTAACCAAGCAGATCCAATCGCCTACTTTTTACACAAATATAACCGTATCAGGATCCATCTCACTGACCTTATGTAAAATATTATTTTTAGGACCACTGTTTTGGTTTAGTTTTTCTTTTACTTTGAAAGGCTTTACTTTGGGTATTTTTTACACTTAAAAGTAAAATATCTCTAATAATAACTTCTCAAACTATGAAAAATAACACCGACCGCAAAACTAACCCACATATCTTATATAAAGGTCACCATGTTAATTTCCCTCTGTTTGGAAGTAACGGACGACGTGGTGCCGCGCCGACCGGCCGCTATTGTGCCGCAAATGGGCGCCGATAATTCCCTCGCGATTCCCCGTCCCATTTTTCATCCGAGGCAAGCGCCGCCAATTTTTATCCCACTTAAACTCTGTTTATTACTCCAATATCAAGACAATATACTGAAGTTTCCATTATTAAATACACCTTTTATTAATTCACTTACAACTGAAATATGTTTCATGAAATTAATTAAAATTTGAAGAATTGATGTACAACGAGTAAAACTTAACTACACAATGTGATGAAGGCTATTTTAATGTTTCCGTACGACTTTCATAAAATTTATTATTTTAGGTGACATTTTATAGTTCTAGATTATTAGAGTATCTAGAGTTTTATCGATTTTTAATTACAGAATGATTTTGATTAGTTGTCTTTGCCCAAAAATTATTATGTAATAAAAAAAACCTATTAATAACCGATAATTACCGAGGAATCTCCTCAACACACCGGTCAAATGGCTAGATTTATTGAGATCACAAAAAACCAAGTTTAGGCAGATTGTATGTTATAAATGTTGTATAAATTCATGTAGAATACAAAAACTATAAAACGTGATATAATTATTATTGGGAACGTTTTTTAATGTTTCTTTTTTTATTTTATAAACATTAGTGCTCGATAAATTAGTTTTATATTTTATATTGAGGTTGGCAGGCCTGATGGCCGACTGCAATGATCGACGATTTGGCTCTCCGTATATCTAAGTTCTTTTCAGTGTTTAAATTGTTTTTTACTTAATCAAATGTAGTTTTTCCTCAAGATCTAGTTACAGGAAGAAAATTTACAGATAAATTTCATAGTGTCAACTCGATAAAAATGGGTGTATTTAGTATCTGAAATGACGAGGTGGAGCGGCTAGGCTTGGATCGCCATCTTCTATGCTGAGGAGGAGAAACTTGCATCGTCATCTCTTCAAGCCGTATTGTATCCCTACGCCATTTGCAGGTTCTGGAAATCCTATTTTTCAATTTTTGCTCTCATCAATAACATTATTTTCTCCATTCTTTACCAAATTCTTGAGCATAGCAGCCGGCCAACAGAACCATTGTATATATTGTATATAGTAACATTGAATTTTAAATTTTATGCAAGGTTATTTTTTCTTCAATCATGACTGGAACTGATGGCGACATTTGTGGGCAATCCAACTTGGTCATTGACGATTCCGCTTGTGAATCTATACAGTGTGACATTTGTGAATCATGGGTTCATGCATGGGAAAAATGTTCAAAACTTAAGAAAACAGTTTTTAGATTGATGAAAAGGGTAAATTGGGCTTGCCCAAACTGCATAGATTTTTGTAAAAGGAGGAGGGAAAATAATCTTGTCTCAATTTTAGAAGAGGAATTAAAGCAGGTTAGGGACCTGAATCATATATTTCTTGAAGAAAATAAAGCTCTGATTACTAAAGTCCATGCTCTCAAGAAAATAAATTCTAACTTAAATGCTAAGTCCAAGCAGTAGAGTAGACATAAAAATCGTCAAAGTACTGATCCTAACAATAGCCTAATCAATAAGTCTGTGCATGCTGAACAAGATCTAAGCCTTCCAGGTAATATTAGCCTAGATGACAGTAAGTTAGTCACTGACTCACACATGGTACCTGAGAATCCGGCCAGCGAGGTAAGCCTAGATGTAGAGGTAGGCCTAGGCCTAAGTACTGTACAACCTGATAAAACTGCAAATGAAAATAGCATCCCTAGCCCTAAGTTTAGTAACAACTCTAAAGGAGGACATAAAACAGTGTACTTTAATTCTGACATCAATGGCAGACATATCGGGGGTATGCTCGAAGAATATTTAGGTAAACCATTCAGAGTCTCTGCGGATGTGAGACCAGGGGCTCTCTTCTCTGAAGTTATCAAGGGTGCTAGTACCGGTATAAAGAATGAAGAATGGCTTATTTTGCTGGGCGGGGTTAATGGAATTTCGGAAGATGAATCGTCCAGGATCGAGGCTGCATGCGACTCTCTTTACCAGACTATTACGGGTAGGCCCATTGAAAATAGACCTAAACATATTCTCATCATAGAATCTCCCTACAGGTATGACAATTTAAGCCTAAATAAGGACATCAAAAAGCAAAACACTTTACTTCAGACTGTTTGCTTTAAAAGGGGCTGGAGTTATCTGGAAATCAACCCATTCTTGTATAGGCTACACTATACGGCTCAAGGTCTCTATTTAAACATAAGGGGGAAAAAACTTATCAGTAAATTAGTTTCAATGTTCACAAATGAGTTTTATTTTTTAGAGTTGTCCCAATTAAATTCGAAAGACCCGACACAAGCTCAATAACATGCACTATGCCTATGGTTAACACATTAGTAGATATAGAAAGTAATACTTTTTTTTGCCACAATGATACCAATAGATTCTCACAGTTTGTTAGGCCTAGTAGTAACGATCATATTACAATATGTCATCTTAATATTGGTAGAGGTAATTTAAGCAAAAAGGAAGAAATTGAGATTTTTATGGATGAAATTCAACCCACCTTTTTTGCTGTCACGGAACTTGGCGTCGGCAGCGATGGTCTTGAAGCTGTATCACTTGAAAACTATACCTTAGTCGCTGGGCTAGGCAGGGAAAGGAGAAGAAGGGGAGGTGTCGCCATATTTCAAAGAAACGACAGTACAGTAAAGGCTCTTGAGGGGTCCAAGTCTGAGTTTTTTATTGAGGAAATTTTCGAGGGAACCTACATCAATTTTGAATTAGACAATAAACCAATAATATAATATTAGCATGTGTGTACCGTAGTCCTAATAAGAATAACTTAGTTGCATTTTTTGACCTCCTTTATGAATTTTTAACAGCTTTATCTGCCCACAACAAACAGATTGTTCTCACAGGCGATTTCAATATTGACACGCTAACAGACTCGAGTGAAAGTTTTGAATTTAACAACTTAATATCTAGTTTTGGACTAAAACTTTTGATACATGAACCTACTCGTATAACTGAGTCGTCTGAATCTTGCCTTGATAATTTTATCTCAAACATAGACCATGCACAAGCCGAAGTCATTGAGCCATTTGTTGCCGACCATTCTGCTGTAATTCTTACCATTCACAGCGAGCAAAGAACTAGAGAAAATCCTAACTGTAAACAAACTTTCCGCAGTATTAGTGAAGAAAACCTACAAGAACTTAGAGTTAGGTTGAGTTGGGAGAAGTGGGATGAAGTTTATTTATCTGTAGACGTTAATGAAAAATATCAAAAACTGGTTCAAACCTTGCAGTACTACATAAGCATCTCCTGCCCTGAAAAACTCGTTAAGAAAAAACTTCTACGTAAAGCAAATTGGACAACCAATGAAATTGTAGCGTTTAAGCAGGTTCTGTTGGAAACCTATAAGGAATGGAAGTGGAGTAAGTCTGGAAGTGGAGTAGGACTGAGATACAATTCTCTGAAAAGGGACTATAGAAATCTGATCAAACACACAAAACAACTGTACTTTTCAAATGTCATAAATAACTCAGCTAACCCTACCATAGGCGCCTGGAAGGTAATTAATAGAAATAGGCCTAACAATAAAATCAGTTCCGATTCTAACTTAATCCTGGAATTAGACAATGAGGAAGTTGACAACCCACAAACTGTTTCAAACATTTTAAATCAATATTTTGTAAATGTTCCCAACACTGTCGCCTCCAGTTCGGACTCAAAATGCTGGTCAGGTTTTCCTTTTTGCGGTGAGGCAATTTTACCCTCTTTTGGGGTAGTAACAGCGAATGACGTCAAGAAAACCGTTGCAAGATTTCAATCTAAAAACTCTGCTGGCCATGACGGAATCTCTATGAAAATAGTCAAAAAGTGCATCAATGAATTGGCAGAACCAATAACAGATGTTATCAACCAGTCATTTAATCAATCTCTCTTCCCGGAAGATGGTAAACTGGCAGCTGTTATACCGCTTTTTAAGCAAGGTAGCAGGAAGAAAATGGAGAATTATCGGCCGATTTCTTTGTTGCCCTCGATCACGAAGATCATGGAAAAGATAGTTTGTGATAAGCTGGTCAACTTTCTTGAAAATAAAAAGTATTTTTCCCCGATGCAGTTTGGTTTTAGAAAAAACATTCTACCAAGTTAGCTTTAGTAAATTTAGTAAATAAAATAATTGACCAACTGAAAAACGGTAATACATCAGTCGGAACACTAATCGACCTCACGAAAGCTTTCGATTGTGTCGACTTAAACATTCTTATCGAAAAGCTTGCTGCAGCTGGTATATGTGGTGGAGCGTTGAGTTGGATTATCTCCTGTTTAGATAACAGAACGCAATATACCTCGGTTCTTCATAGAAGCTCGTCCGGAGTATCAAAATCCATCTCTTCAACTACTGACGTTGTCACAAGGGGTGTACCGCAAGGCTCGACCCTCGGCCCGGTGTTATTCTTAATATACGTGAACGACATCAGCGAACACATTGATATTGACCATCTCATCACATTTTCTGACGATACAACCTTGCTGACTTCCAGTGCTAGCTTGGACGAACTTCAAATTTCCACTTTTCTTACAGCTAATATCACTTCTCAGTATTTTACTGATCTTAGACTATCAATAAATAAGGATAAAACCAAGTTCATCCATTTTAAAACATCACAACTTCAGAATAGAAGATTGGATCACAACATAAACTTAATGATTGGTGACGAAGAAATTGAAGAAGAACAATACTCTACATGTCTGGGTGTCATCATTGATAGCAACCTGAACTGGAATGAGCAGGTAGGCCACGTTTTTTCTAAATTATCAACAAACCTCTTTATTATTAAAAGCCTAGTAAACCTGCTGAGTCTTGAACATCTAAAAATGGCCTATTTTAGTTTTTTTGAAAGCCATATCAGATATTCTATTATTTTATGGGGATCATCCAGCAAACAAAATTTAGAAAAAATATTTAAACTGCAGAAAAAAACTATCAGGACAATAGCTAGACAACCATCTCGCACCCCTTGCTCTCCATATTTTAAACAGAACAACATCTTAACAGTTCCTTCTTTGTATATGTACGAAACCATTTTGTTAGTCAAAGAGTTAAACCTGTTTCAAGCACCTACCCATAACTACAATAAAAGACACCGTAATAGGTTTGCCACCACCCATAGACTTAGCCTCACTGAAACTAAACCTGACTATATGGGACAAAAATTTTACCAAGACCTGCCTCTTGAATTGAAAAATATCAATAGTTTTGCCAAATTCAAAGCCAAACTCAAGACCTACCTAATTGAAAAATGTTTCTATAGCCTGCCAACCTAGTTTTAATTATTTAGAAGAATAATTGATGTGAAAAGTCATCAAGATAAATTTAAATAGTGAAAAGTCATCAAGATAAATTTTAATAGTGAAAAGTCATCAAGATATTATATTATAAGTAGTAGTGAAAAGTCAGCAAGATGTTTTTTAGTATAAGTTGACTCGCCACATGCTCGACTACTCCGAGTCTACGTGGTCCAAGAGGATATGTATTTATGTATGTATGTATGTATGTAGGAACTTTTACTAATTTATGGCTTTAAATTCTTCGTTGTTGCGGTTAATCTTATGAAAACATGTTTATTTTCAGAACTAAGACTCATGTCAGTAACATCAGTAATGTAATAAACGTGATGTCATCTGGCATTATTGTGATCTTTAGATCTAAAGGTAAAATATGAAGTGGAGCCAAAATAAGACCACTTCATGATATACCATCGAGTCGACAGAGACGAGGACCAATCTGTTTAAGTCAAGACCAATGTATCGACCCGTTTTACTAAAATCATTGCTGCCTTCAAAACCACCGGATTTAGTTTTTCGGCTATGAATTCATCGATAAGTGAACACGTGGAAATAATTTACACCTCTGAATTTGGTAATTCATCGTGAAACTCAGTCGTTATTGAATTAAACACAATGACGTATAGCAATTGAATCTGGGCCCTAATTGGTACGGCACTGATTGCGCTGAATGATGCAATAATTAAAACATGCATATGAATGCGACCACGTCCGCAGGTTCTGCATGTACATATCAAGGACTTTTATTTAAACAACCAAGCGCATATTGAGTTTAATACAGTCGATCGACTTTAAAAATTATAAACATAGGCTAAGTGATAGTTTTTAAAATACAAAAAGATTCAAAAATAAATATAGCCAGCCATAAGGGGTAATATATAGTTTTCTTTTTTTTATTGAATGAGCAAACATGCACATCGAAATGAAACTTATTGTGCATTTCCTTAAAGATAATCAAATATATAAATGACTTTTAAGGCATATAATGGATAGATAGACAATTATTTCAGTTATGTATGTTTATCTGCGAAATAACTCTGTAGCCGCTTGTGTATTTCACTCACTTTCTAACTGATTGAGGGTAACGAATTCTATTTGAATTCTTTTTAACTTTCCGATGAGCTAAAAACATTAAATTTGGCACAAATATTCCTTCGGTGGTCAAACTACAGATGAAAGTCTCAAAATAAAAAAATTTCAACCCCCTACCCTCCAAAGGAGGGATAATTGACGATGTTCAAAAAAAGTACTTTTGTTTTTGGGCTCAAGCGCGAAAACTTGAGGTGCTATAGAACAACTAAGCCGATCACTTACTGTATTTCAAATTGAATTTCATACTACTTTGGACCTGAGATATTTTGCCCTATCTTACCACCTTCACCCCCAAAATGGACTCTAAAAGTATTTTTTTATTATCTATTTCCCAGGGTTTTATTTTTGTCGTTGGTTTACTTTTGATTCAGAGACTTTTTTTTGACCTGGGGAAATTCAGTTTAACTTTTTAGGTCTATAAGAGGTCATTCACCTCTTTTGCTAGGATTCAAACCCTAAAACGTTTTCCTAAAGTAGAGCTTCAATTAAATTTAAAATATTCGTTGTGGTTTTTATTTTTTGGCTAATTTATTTTATGTCACAGTGACCGAACCTTTGACACGAAGTTATTAACATTGATTCTTCAGGTTTACTTAAAGTTCTTACCAATTTTAACCTTTTTTCAACCCCTTGGTAAAATCACCTAGCTAGGGTAAGATTTTCATTGTATTTTAAATTTCCATCATGGTTTACAATTTTTCGCAAATTTGATTTGGCTGAGAGGCATAATTTTTGTCACAGATGTAATCAGTTTAACTCTTTAGGTTCATCAGAAGTCACTTACCAATTTGAACTTGTTTAAATTCCTAACACAGATGAATACAAAAGAATACATACATATATATATATATATATATATATATATATATATATATATATATATATATCAAAGCCTAGATAAACATGTCCCAATACATGACTTCAACACTCGTATAAAAGTATCTTTTTCCAACAATACAGCCTGATTTTTTTACAACAGCCAAAATTTAGTGATAATAACCTTTCCAGGACCTCAGAGAAACATAACACACACACACATACGCGCACGCGCACACGCGCGCGCACACACACACACACACACACACACACACACACACACACACACACACACATAGAAAAAAATTTCTTTATAAGTTTGACAAACTCAAATGGAAAAAATGAAATTAACCCGCTTTTATAGCCTAGAGGCCTACCTTAACCCCTACTAGCAAGATTGCCTAGCCTTCCAAAAAAACCTTTAAAACCCTTAGAACCCTACTAACTTGTTGTTTTAACCAACAAAACCTTATAACATTATAGCCTATACAATATCCTGAAACCAAGGACACTTGACGCCTTCGGAGCCGTCTTTAAAGAGGGCATGTGAAGAGGATGATTCGTGAAGTAAGTAAGTGAAGTGAATATTTTTCTCAATATGTCTATTATCAATAGATTAAAAGGTATCACGATCTGTTTGTAATTCGATGACTTCTTTGACTGAGTCCTAATTTAAATATCCCACTGTCCAACACTGAATTCAATATAATTAGTTGAATTTTATTATAGTCTTACCATTAATATTGTTTTTCTTATATCCTTCTAATTACTCGTAAAATATCAGGATTTACGTTTTATAACAATAATGAGCAGGGTAGTTCTTGATTGTACGACTACCAGCTAAGGTACTTACTTTATCTTGGAGTAAAATAGAAGAAAGAGCGCACTTACCTGTAACAAACAATACAGTTATTAATATCTGAGCTAATAATTCAGGGCTTTTATTGTGGCTCATGACATATAAAAATGCTAACAATAACTCTAATTTAATGTAGTGACTACAGAATATTTAAGATAGCTCACCTATATATGCGGCACCTTATTATATATTCCAATAAATTACCCGCAGTAGTAAACATATACCCACATTCCAAATGTAATTCTAATAGAGAAAATAATAAAAGTCATATCAAACAATGTTGTGTTGATTTATGTCTTAAACGTTGTAATTTCGCTGAGTGTGTAGGTCTGCTACAATGGGAGTATTAAAATACTATTATGAAAATGTAAGGAGTTACTCTTGCATTGATTCCAATGTAAATTCAAGAGTTAAAAATAAAGCTGACAAATATTATATTGTGCAATATTGACGCCTGGCTGAGCCCTGCATGATGTATAATTATGATATCTATAAATTAACAATGCCTATTTATGTCTTAATTACCAAAACAGTAATTGTCAGTTACAATGTGTATCTAAACAAGTTTCTGACCCTTTTTCAGTAGCCTTAAATTCGGATTTTACATGCTTCCCGAAACGTTTCTATTTTTAAACCGAAGGCAATGTACACAAATAAAATACAACAGCTGACAACTACATGCTGCAGGATTTAGTGAAGCAGGCAGTAGAAGCATACTAAGCACTCGACGTGGCTTAATGTAACGTACGGCAACGATACAAATAAGGTAATTCCTGGAGCATAATACAGTCAATTACAGAAAATGTGCCGGGGTGAATGTAGTCGTTATGTTTCTGTTGAATTAACAAGTCGTTATGGTGGGTTCACCCTATTTAGAATTGTTATCTCGTTTCCGTTGCTTGTTAGAAACACGTTGATATTCTTTAAAAGCTTACATGTTAATTATAGTGGTTTATGTGGCGAATTTTAGTTTTCCAGTCACACGTTCAAAAACATGTTTTGAAGTGCAATCATAATTATTTTAGAGTGTTTTCCTATTTTTTGTGATGAAAATACTGGAATACATAATACAATTTTAATATAATAACAAGTAATCTACGCTGATTATTATTTGGACCATTCAAACAAGAATTTAAATCAGTAACAATTTCACTATAAATAGGTACGTTAAATATAAATTAAAACAACAAAATATATATTCACACACATCATATATTATAACACTTCATAATATTGCAATTGAGAGAGGAAAACAACATTATTCATCGCCCCTCACTTTTAATAAACAAACCGACAATGATAATTATCTTATTGATACAAGAAATTGTTAAATACAGTAATATAGCCTATATAGGTTAGAATGACCTTGAAAGTAGTAACGGATATTCTGTTATTGTTCTATAACAAAGTATTTTTGTATTCTAGTGCACGAAGATAATGAAGTACCCATGATGACAATGAAACTATCTGTTGTTATTTTGTTATTATTTACATCTAGAATGTTAATGTACTAATAAAATACTGTACGGTTACATTACCCCCGCAGCACCAAACCTGCATTCTCAGATAATTTCAAATGCATAAAAACGTATTTCAATCGAATGTAACAATATATGTCATGTTCTTGTTATGGTTTCATTCGTTCACGTACGGATATATTGCTGTTTGCAAGATGAAACAGCAGAACTTTAAATTACATTTCTATAAATTTTGTAGCTGTTATTTACGTTTTAACCTAATAAAACAACTTTTCATAAAAATTCTAACGGATAAAATCTCATTTCCGCAGTATTATAAAAAACAAACTTTGTTCAACATTCTGAGCAAAAAGTTTTTTTTCAGGCTTAATCGTTTTTGAAAAGCTCTTCTGCGTTGCATTTTTAAAACGATTGCGCCCCACAAAATACACTTTTGCTCCGTGTGATAAAACCTAATAGTTTATCATAGTAACACGAAAATATCGGTTCGTATTTTATGATGTTATACGAAAACATCGGTTTTCGTTCTTTCAATCGTTCGTCAAATCTCACTTATATATATTTAAATTCGAACGCTTCTATGGTGTTACTTATATGGTGTTTTTTGCTTCTAGGGGTCCCAAAACTAAAAGTTTTCATCGTCTGGGGCTGAGGTCTTACCATTAAACCTTCTGTAATAGATTATTCCTTTTAGGATGTACGCTAATACGGACTGCTAAACAAATAAATGGTAGTTGTCAGTTATGCATGAAAACTATTTATTAAAGAACTCTCACGATCAGGCCATTTAAAAGGAATCAAACCTTGAGAAGGCGCACTGACCTCTTGCCCTTGAAAATAGTGAGACCAAATTAAATAGTAAAAATAATATTCATACTAGGGACTACCCGAGTACTGAGCTTTTCATTTACCAGCTGGCTAAATATTAACCATTCAATTGAGCCTTTTGTTCTATATTAATAGAAAAGATTTTATCTACGACCATTGCAATAAGCGCCAATTATGGTACTACAATAAACATTATAATGATATACATTAAAACACCAAAAACCAAGCAGTACTCTAATGACGACTTTAGAGTACTGGAGTCACTTTAGAGTACTGGTTCTAGACCAATGAGAGCTCGGCATTTGACGGAAGTAGTGTCATAATAACAATTACGCAATTCGCACATCAGCTGATTGTTGCATTACGATTCATGTTTGAGTTTACTTATCCCATCAGCTGATTGTTCCACAACGATTCATGGTTCAGTCTGCTTATTTGCCTAACCTCAAATTTTAGTTGACCTATTCCATCATTATTAAAAGTCATGAGTTTTGTTTAACTTCGGGGGAAATTTTGTCGTATATTGTTGGTCGTAGATAAAATAGTGTATGCAACGATTGTATTATGCCTTTAAGCCACTCGTGAGATATTTAGAACACTCGCTTCGCTCGTGTTCTAACTGACATCTCACTCGTGGCTTAAAGACATTCATTATACAATCGTTGCATAAACTACTATTTCAACACCACACCGAAGCTATGCGACTGGTATGTATATATTAAATTGGGATATTGAACCGTTCATATTCAGGTGGTGAAACTACTATGGTCTAAATGAATTAAAACTGATCTCGTACAGCTATTGAATTATAGACCGGAACGGTTTCCCGGGCATAGTTCAGGGAAGAGGGAGAGGGAGGGTGGTGCCTAACTGATAACCTGATAAGTGCCGGGGCTGATTGAATGATCTACCCTGCTATAATCGGTTATGGAGGATATTAGTTGGGATGTTGTAACCGCCTCGGGCCTAGAATGGCTACAGGTTTCATTGTTGGAAAATATAAAAATAAAAATATGTATCAAATTATGAAACATAAATGACAATATTTATTACATACCATGGATTTAATAATGAGAGCTACACTACATGTAAAAAATCCTTTTTACTTATTTTATTTCTGAAATTTTTATGAAAATGTGATATGTATATACACACACATGCGTGTCTCTGTGAGATTGTGTATTTTACTCATTATGAATGAATCCGCTGAAGTACATTCAGTCAACATATTTGAGATGTTTTGGTGTAAATTGTGTTTAAACAAGTCTGAAAAACGTTTTATTTTATTAGGTGCTACACTATTCTTGGATTGAAATTCAAATTCAACTTTATTCCTGATACAGTAACACAATACATATATTACAGAAGTAAAATGTCAACAAGATTCTAAACAATTTCTAAAGACATTTCCCTTATGTGGTTGGGAATGAGTCGCAATCACTTCGCCTTTTCATTATTTTCTTTATTACATACATCAGGAATTTCCCAAAAGATAAATATATATATAATATTACTTGCTTATTTTAGTCATGATTGCATGATTATAATTGTATACTAGTAATTGCACAAAGTCGACCACTGACATTTTTATCGTAAATTATCAAAAAAAAGACCATATGTAATCAATCCGAATAGTATTTGTAAAGTTATTAATACTAGTTTTACTCATTTATGAAACAATATTAAAAACGCAAAGCTGACTAAACTATAGATTGATGAAGAAGAAATGTACGTTACATTTAGTGATGTCGCATATGTTATGATACCGCATATATTCTATATATACAATTCTACACAAAAATGGAACTATACAAAGTATTAGATGTAATTAATTATTTTTACCTTATACCTTAAGTAGAAGGAGACTGTAATAGAGCTTCAATTCCCTCTGGTTTCATATTTAAAAGAATCTGACTAACACCCTCAGCCATTCAAATGTTGTCGAATAAATTTCTACATGTTTTTGAGTAATGTAATATGGCACGTTTTTCATACTTGCATACGATAAGCTAGAAAGATTGATACCAAAGTTAAAGTTAGATCGAGTTAGTTACTGGGGTGCTGGGCAGAACTGAAGATATCACAAGAATATTCTTTGAAGAACAGCTGTCGTATATTTGTTACTTGGAAGTCTTCAAAAAGTGCAATAGTGGAGAATATTTTACCGTTTTAAAATACTTTTAATAATAGTACTCTGGGCGACAGCAAGAGGCTCTAGAAAAGTCGGGAGGGCACCGCCCACGCCAGTATGTCTGCAACTTCGACTGCACGTAGGCAAAGTACACAGTACTTAACTGCTGCTGTGAGTTGAATGAAAGCATAAATTTGTCGTCGTAATCTGTTTTTTACATATTTTATTTTGGTAGCCCAATTGAATTAACTATCGATTATAACAAGGTGCTTGTGTTGATCAACTTGTTCAAATTACTTCGCATGTACATTCTCTCTCAAAGGCAACCCCATAACAGTACATTTTTTATAATAGTTCTCCGGGACCAGAGTCACTCCTGAAAAAAAATATGGAGGCATTTAGTTTTTAACGGTAATTGCAAGATTATTGTAACCAAACCAAGGTTTTTGTTTTAACAAGTCAATTCTAGCCTCGTAATAAACTTCGTCCCACGTGCAGCCGATGGTCACCATAGCCGTGTCATCCGCAAAAAAGTATAATTTTACTGTATAATCCAACACGATTATTAATGTAAACAGAAAATTACGAAGGCCCCAGAGTACTTACCTGCATATCACCAAATTCTACATTAGTACAGGGTGTTTTTCTTTAACGCAACCATTTTTAAGATTGAATAATGCACATATTATGAATGTGTAATGAGCATTGTTTTATTGATCTTTACATTTTATACAGCCTATTATTGAAGTTTGATAACATTTAGTCCACATTATGTGCTCAAACAGTCCGCCATTGGCATTTGTATAAAGTTATGTCCTCTACATCAAATTCCTGAAAACGTGTTGCGAGATACCTCTTTAAATTTCTTACATTAAATTTGTTATGTTTGTTTTGAGGTGCTTAATATGTTGTGAATTGTTTTCGTAGGATAATTACTACTTTACATGTCTGTGGCAAATTTCATTCAGATCGGACCACTTTTACGCGAGTTATCGTGCTTAAAGACACAAACATTAAAAACGCAACCCAAAAATTTATTTTATCGATGAAGGATTATTTCTCCCCAAAATCCCCGGATTTGACCCTACAATATTATTTTACTTTGGGATACATAAAAAATAAGGCCTACGAAAACAATTCACAGGAAATTCAGCACCTCAAAACAAACATAACAAATTTAACGCAAGAAATTCACTGAGGCGCCTTGCAAGTCGTGTTCGGGAATTTGATGGAGATAGCATAACTGTATAAAAATGCCAATGGCTTGAGCACATAATGTAAACTAAATGTGATCAAACTTATATAATAGGTTGTATAAAATGTAAATATCAATAAAACAATATTCATTTCATATTTATATGTGCATTACTCAATCTTAAAAATGGGTTGCGTTTAAAAAAAACACCCTGTATCAACTCCTAGAATGCTATTGATAGCCGCACCCTGCTTCCGCTCTTCTAAATAACTGTTTAAGCAGGAAAGAGCTGGGCTTAAACACCAACATACTCCAATTTATCAATTAACTAAAGACGATTTGTCAATTGAATCTAACGCTTTCGAAAGATCCAGGGAGGTGATTTTATATTGCTGCCAAAAGATTGAAAGATAAATTTTGTCAAGT
The DNA here is from genome assembly GCA_035578135.1 of Flexamia atlantica. Taxonomy (NCBI): domain Eukaryota; kingdom Metazoa; phylum Arthropoda; class Insecta; order Hemiptera; family Cicadellidae; genus Flexamia; species Flexamia atlantica. The sequence continues at coordinate 26,988,687 of JAQJVK010000007.1, forward strand.
CAAAAACTTATCTGTTGTATTTTTTTACAAAGAAAGCCATAAAAAATATTGAATATTACTCTATATTCAATACAAAATACTGAATATTGAATATTACTTATTGAATTAATCTGACTCAAGAAATTTTACAATTGGATTTTTACACACTCAATATCTCCGAATACTGTCGAAAGAGATTTCAAAGCTTGGAAAAACAAGTTGGAAGTCTTGGACAAGACTTTTATGTGTGTTAGGAAATCGTACTAAGTAGTTGCCGTCTCTTGCATTTTTTCACGCTGAGTAAAATATAGGCTGAGGATAATATAGCCCTTACCCACACATGAAATGCGGGGGCAAAACGACGACTAGGGGTCTCCATCCTCCTTGTGACACCAAAAGCACTGATGTCGAGGACCCACCTTGGTGGCTAAGGAGGGGGCGACAGTGCACCTCCTTGGCATGCCTGATATAAAAACGTGGCGTACTGTCACCACATCAATTGCGATCGGCCCAAGCGTCTGCTCATAGTGACATCGCAATGTTTGGCCCCTGTTTCTTCCGGTACTCTTCAGTTGATGATCAACCTTTTGCTTTCCTCGATTCTGGGATCACTTCAGACACCCGTCTCTCCTCTTCTGAAGCAGAACGGACAGAATAAAGTCAGCCACGTCGTTCCAGCAGTCACCACTCTGCAGCCTCTTCCCAAGATGTTGTCTGGGGTCAAATGGCCGCCGACCGATTCGGTGAAGGCAAACTAAATCGATCTTCTCTTGAACCAGTGCTCGAATATCTATCTCGTATAAATCCAATGTGCCTTCTTCCCTTTTTAGTGAAAACCGAGTAAAAAATCTACGATTATTATTACTTTTCGTGTATTAGATCTCAAAATCGTCCTCCATCAAATACAATGCCCAACAAACTAAACGGGGTTTCGCCAATTTGGGAAGTTCCCGACCACTTCCAAATATCCTCTTAAGTGGCTTGTGGCCCGTCCTTACTTTAATATTTCCTCCAAATCAGGAACTGATACTCGAGTATAAGAAAGATACAGATATAGAGAAACTTCTTGAATACTTAAAATACGGTTGGCCAAAAAAATGCGGAAACCTCGTAAAAAAACTCGCATCATCCTAGAAACTATATTAGAACAAGAGAGAAGAACTAACTTTGGAAAACGGCATAACCATGCGATTAGAAACAATTTCAGTACCACCAGTGTTAAGAGATAAATTATTGAAATAACTCTACAAAGGACGCTCTGGAATTGGGGTTATGCGATCTCTGTCACGATATTATATTTGGTTGCCCAATCTAGATGAGGATATAGATTTGTATTTTGTGCGCAGATGCCACCCTAGCCAGAGAAACAGTGCTTGAGACACAGAAGTGCCTCTATATCCTTGGAATATTCCAAATGGTCCTTGAGAGCAAATGCATCTCGACTTTGTGAGCCCATTTGTCAGCAAGTTCTGGCTAGTAGGTATTGATGCATACTCAAAATGTGTCGAGAAGTGATTAATCACATTACAGCTGTTGACCTAACCAATAGATTGAGGACACAGTTTGGAGTACATGATAAAATTAGGGCACTCTATTTACGTCCCAGGAGTTCAAGACATTTTGTAAGAAAAATAACATTTATTGGCCCCATTGACCCCTTATCACTCAAAACCCAATAGCTTAGTTGAAAGAATTATGAGAATTTTAAAAGTAGACATACCAGAATGCCAGAATAATTTGTTATTTTGTCTAATGCCAGAATGTGTCTGTTCATTTATTGCACTATTACAAGTGTTACTTGCCTATCGGAACACTCCACAAAAGCCCACAAGACAGCCACCTTTAGTCCTTTTCTACAGGATGAGACTACCTACAGCTTTGGATGAATGGAGATCTGATAGTAGGGGAGAAATTTAAAATTATGTGTGGTGACACAGGAATATGTCTTAAAATCGGAACAGAATAAGCTCGCACCCAAACAAGGAGTACAAATTCAAAATGAAACTAAAAAAAGGGTTGAAGTACAGGAAAGAACAGGAGAGCTATTATACACAGTTTTAGTTAGGGGAGAGGTAAAGAGGAAATATGTAGATCAGCCAAGAGCAAGAGAAGGTGCAACTGATCCAATGGGACCTAATGAAGATGATAACTCATTCTAAATGAGGTGAGGAGAAATTGTGGATTATACCATCAACTGAACCAGTTGTATTTCAAATTTAAATAACTTACGTTATGTTTACATTTATTTTTTAGAATTTTTCAAATAAAAAGTTGATTTCAATTTCTTGTATTTAAAATTATTCTTTAGCATCAATAGAGGACCAAAGCAATGCAGAATATTCCCTTAAGGATCCGGCACAAGAGTGCCACCTATTGTCTGCCACTGGAAACATTCGCACGCAAATCCCACCTGTATTAGCATTCACCCCTCATTGACATTTTAATTAAGACCGTTCCAACTTCCTGCTTTGTATTTCTATTTCCCTGCGTAGTACCGGTGCCCAAGCTCGTGTCTCTTATCGTATTAAAGCTCAGAAATCGAATTAATTGTTTTTTGCATCTAGACCAATTACTAAATGAATAAGTCTAATTTGTAGATGAGGAGCATCATTAAACCATGTTTGTTATTCAAATTTGTTACTGCTTACTAAACATCTTAAGATAATTTCATATATTTGATCGTAATATATATAAAATGATTATACCTGAATTTATAATCTTTTTGCACCATACACTATTGCTCCGATGAAAAACTCAAATGACGTGTATAAACTTATATAATATGTTATTGTTTTGAAATGTAGCACAATTATATACTGTAATGTAATCGATCATAACAGTAATATATGGCAAATAATTACTGTTAAGCTATCAATAACAAATATATATGTCATACACGTAACAACAAAGTAAAAAAAGAATGAACCTTCTAGTATCTTCTACTATTCGCTTTGAGACGTAAGCATATTGACATAGTCCAACTAATCAAATTGGTCAACATCTTTTCTGAATGTCTTTAGCTACTTCTGTACGTTGACGCAACCGTTTCAAGGGAAAAATAACCTGGTCTTCTAAAGACCTTCAAAAAAGGTTTTAGTCTATGAGGTACTGTTTTTAGTATCCTTTAAAATGAGTTTAGTGTCAGTGCTAAAGAGATTTATTGTAATCTCTTTTAACCACAAGCACACACTGCATCATTGACAAAAAACATCACAGACGTACTCATGTGGCATGACGTTGACCCTGCTTCCTTCAATTCAGTTTCCAGAATTATTTATATGTAAATAATGTTATAAGAGCTTGATTATGTCTTTTTACAAGTTTTTAACTACTTATGGGTATTGCTACGTTGATTGTAGAACCTTGCGTGCTTCCAATATATATTTGAATCTTCATCATTGTTACGCTCATTTAGATATAGTTTTCAGATTTCTTTGCTGTTACATTATTGATTGTCTATTAGTTATTGTTATTTTGAAGGCTTGCTTTTGCTATTTTGTCCCATGGTCATTATTGTCTTCTCCAATCTCTGATGTCCCTGTGAGATGAATTCGTATACATAGGCTAACCTCAGAGGTTCATTTTATTGCCAAAAAAATTGCCTTCTTGAATTGTTATGCTGTTGTATTGGCATAAATGTTTATGCATGACAATACAACAGCATATTTCATATATATTTTTACTATTGCAGGACGTAGAGTAATGGAGTTATTTTGTTGCGTAGATGAGGCACTGTGGTAATTTACCTCCTTAATAAAATAAACAAATAAATAAAAACTATCTCTTAAGTATATGGTTGTTCAACTATTTAAAACCATAATACTATAAATAATTCACACCCCAGCCGCAACACGTAGGTTATCATCAGGCACAAATCCTCATTCGCAATGGTTCTCATTATCAAGGCTCATTCCTGGTTCGCTAAAAGAAAATTGTTCTACTTCACAATTTCATGATGGTTTAACTCTAGCTCTGAAATATAAAAAGCTGGCTATTACGTTCGTGAGCAATGATCTCGTATACGACACAGTGTAAGTGAACGCATGAGGAATATTCATAAAGTAGCCAGTATAAGTGCGTTAGTCACGATACCACTACGGACAATTAAACCGTTTCTTGCACATCCATATTTACACAACATCGCACGACATGGCGAAATAAGGACCTGGTTAAGGCCTTATATCGCCATATAATTATTGACTGGCGTTGCTTATTTGAATACTTTCTTCTGCCACTATTTTACACACCCCTTCTTAGCTATGATGGTAGAACTATTTATAAATTCAATAGGGTGGCTCACCTAACGTGTCACAAACAGATTGTGGTCAGACTAAAACCAAACAACACTGTTCCCCTAATAAATTTACCCCAAAGATTAACGTGAATATATTTTAACCTTTTCAAAATATAGAATGTTCCAAAACATGAAGACACAGTCCAAATCTTAAGAGGTCTGAAATCGCAGTATATATAATGGTATACATTATTTCAGCTTTTCGCTAACCAAGTATTTTAATGAAAACTGAACTTGCTTATTATTTTGTTCTCAAATGACGGCTATTTTTGTGAAAAATGTTAACATTTATGGTATATCTCTTATCCCTTGAACCAAAAATATATCTTAACTCTGATTTCAGATTATGAACTTTTGTGAGCTCAGCTTTATACAGGGTATTTTTTTAGCAATCCACTTTTAAGATTGAATAATGCATATATAAAAACGAAATGAGTATCGTTTTGTTGATATTTACATTTTATACAACCTAAGTTTGATCACGTTTAGCTTACATAATGTGTTTAAACAATCCGCAAGTGACATTTATACAAAGTTGCGCTCTCTCCATCAAATTTTTGAACTCGTTTTGCAAAGTACCGCTTTGAATTTCTTGTATTAAATTTGCTGTGTTTGTTTTGAAGTGCTGAGTATCCTGTGAATTGTTTTTGTAAGGCCTTACTTTTTATGAATCCCAAAAAATATAATACAGTGGGCTCAAATCGGGGGATCTTGGGGGGGGGGGGGAGGATAATCGTTCACTGATAAAATTTTGGGTTGCGTTAAAAAAACACCTTGTAGTCCGTGTGGTACGTACATTTTAACCAAAACCTTGCACTTTTTGATGCAGCTTAGCCACTTGGTAAGTGTAAAGAAGATACCAGTATAAGTATTTCTGTCCGAAAAACCAGCCTTGAACCCCTGTAGAACACCCCCATATCAGCCATTAAATATGGCCGTCCCTATATTCATAAGATTCATAAAGTTTATTGGTTATAAATTCGTCTATTTTTTCATCTCAGTGAAAAATTACCTTTTGTACAGGATGACTGGAAGATAAAGATGTAGATTAAAAGTCTCAAACTAAAATAAATAATATTTTAGCAGAGTCGGTGAACTATATCGACCAGAGTGAAATATTATGTATATGCCTCTCTTTAATGTTTGATCAAGAATTTCTTCCAAAGAGAGAGTTTTCCCTACTGACCAAAAAAATACAAGGATAATTGTAATTCAATATAAGCGGGGCGAGAATCAGTGTCTAAATGCTGGGCTTTGTCAAAGACGATATTTTACTGCGGCTGACAGTGAGAACTTCATTTCCTGTCCCGGGGAGGGAGAGTCTACCCACACTCATTACCGATGTACCATTACATATTTGAATTTTGAATCGTCTTCTTTTGTTACGAAAAGACAGTTTACAATTATCAATTTCGAAGTTTGAGAAATCACAACCAATATTCATAATACTTGATAAATTTAATAATAATATAAATTTAATGTAAGGATTCCTAGCTTTTTGGAAATGGCATATATACGTCTTCTTGATTAGATTAAGTCCTTGTCACCGCTGATTTGATAAAACTTAAACACAAACTTTATAGCTTTCTAGCACACAAAAAAGAAGACTAAATTCAGTATGCATACATGCTCACCAGGGGCAATAACATTGAACAAAATAACTTGAGTCGGGGGGAGAGGGTATATCAATCGCGCTTGTTCTTGCTTTGACTCTGATTAATCTCCCCCCCAACTCAAGTGACTTCGTGCGTTATTCCTCGGTACCACATTTCTTTTTATTAATTTTCTGCTGACACTGAGCATTAATCCCCTTAATTGAATGAATGTGGCGAAAATATGCCTCCTGCTGATTGTAAAAACATATTTATCTCATTTTTGAAAATTTTGGACTATGATTGTTATTTGCTCGACGCTTTCAAATCGTAACTATAGGTATTTCGTAGCCAATATGGTGACACTATATTATTGTAACGACAGCCGATTGTAACAATAGTCATGGACGCTCCAGAGGAATGAAAAATCAATAAAGCCTCTAAGAATGATCCTGGAGACCTCCTGATCGAGCAAATTAGTTTTGTGTCGAATTAATTATTTTAAACATTGCGCCAACCACAGTAGAAAACAGGGAACACGTCATCACCTACGCCACTGCAATCTGGACATGTCTTTCAAACAGCGCGCATGTGTGGCTACATTTGATTTCAAGTTTAAATATGTATCATTGTCTTATTCTATTTTTATTTTTAATGCTATAACGACTTTAATTGAAGATACTTGATATTTGTGTAAACCTGATGAAGGTGAACTGTTGACACTGAAACGATCGTAATCCAGTTTGGAAATTTGAAATATTTGACGCAGAAGGTAATTATATCGTGTTTTTCGTTTGTTAGACGTTGATGTGATTGCCCAACCATACATCAAATAGAACATTTATGTGTCTAATGTTTGGTTTAAATGTTGTATTAGCATAATACCACATTACGATTAAATGCAATAAAAAAGGAAGTATCAAAATAATAATTGTTTAAGTTAAGGGAGGTCAGGGGTCCCTATCTCCGCCATGTTAAATTTGTGGTACTTTGAGGTACACTTTCTCAATAACTAGTTAAGATAATCAGATAAAACCTTTTTTGTTTTGCTCCTAAAAATTAGCTCTTTCATATGAACATAGAACTTTTTAATGCCTCAACTAATAATGTTTATTTTTGACCTTATAAAAATACCTTAATATTTCATTTAAAAATATATTTTTACAGTTTGATAAAAATTTTAACAGATTCATCTATGGTAATTTCCTATGCTCATATTAAAGGTGCATGTATAAGGAACAAAATAAAAAAACAGAACTAAAATATATTTTATAGTTTTTGAGATAATGTACCTTTTGTAAAAAAAACCGATTTTCGGAGAATCGAGCTCGAAAATTCTGTTTACGCACTATGGTAGTTTAAATAAATTGAAACAAACCTCAATAGTAGCCAGGGGCATAAGAGGGGTTGTCTGGGTCCTCTGCCTCTTCATACTCATCTTCCAGTCTTCTCTTGGCCAAGGCCACCTGTTTCCGACACTTTTTTCATATTCTTGAAAGTTTTTCTCGGCCTTTTTTATGCGGATGTTATCGAGCATCTTCATAAACTTCACACAGTTACTTCCTGGAGATATTCCCAATTTGGCAAAAAGTTCGCACTTCACAATATTACCTTTGTTGAATGAGGCAATGGCCTCATACACACCTAGTTCCAAGGTTGTCCTCGACACAAATGTTGTCTTGGGAATCCTCGACCAAATTATATTGTTGAGGGACTCACAAGGATTTTGAGTCCCACCATGCAAACACCGTCGAAGAAGATCTGGACTTGATAGGTCTTGAAAAATAGGTTTAATTTCTGTCATAACAGCCTTTACCTCATAGGTAAGTGAAAATGTTTACTGTGTTCATAAGGCTCGAGAGAAATTATCGATTTCTGGTATTTACACCAGGTATTGGGAGCCTTGGGGCAGAGATTGTGATTTTCTGGTGTCGCGTCTGAGGCTAGTATATGGAAATACTCAGCCCACACTGCCTTTTTCATATCTTCCAGGCTTGAACAATTTCTCCTTATGGCATTACCATAGTACTCTTGGATTTTATTTATCGCCTCGCCTGTCAAACGTCCATGACCACCCAATTTTTTGCCGTCCGACAATAGAGTCTTACCTTTCTTAATTTTTAGTTCCCGTAGCCTACTCCCCATTCTCTTCTGCACGTGGCCGACACATTCTTGTTTTTCAACAAAAAAATCTGGCCCATAGGGCTTTTCAGCTACCACACTCGGATATGAAGAACTATCCCCATCACCCAGGTAGTACTTATACCTAATGCCGTATGTTTCCTCCGACTTCTTGAACAAATCAGCAACGCCTTCAACTTCCATTCCTCCACTACTTCCAGAATAGTTGGCTACACATCCATCAACATGATTCTTTAGGAGCCTTTCCTTACACCTGCAGTATTTACTGAGCACTCTACAATCTATTACTTTTCCAGTGTTTCCACTTATTGCCGTGACAACGCCATTTAGAGAGGAATGTCCTCGGCGCTGCCAGGTTCCATCAAATATAGCTGCAATGTCTCTATTACCCTTATTAATTTCAATAGTCTCCTGAACAGCATCTCTCATACTCTCCATACACACTTCCTTAGCAGTTTCACATAAAATCGTCTTATAGTTTCTGCATTCTGGAGGCTGAGGCAAATTCATCAACGCACAGACAGTTCATGCCGCTTGTTCGCCCTTTCCGATGCTTCTAAAGGCATAAGCCAACCTAATATTTACTTCAGCATGCCCCTTGGGTGTTTTGTTACTATTGCTCATAGAAACTGTGGTTTTACAATCATTACAAATTATATTTATTGTGCAGCTTAATCCTTTTCTGTTACTCGCAAACATTGCGAGCGAGCCTTGACAGTGCGAGCATACAGCGATTTTGTTTATCAGAGCTTGTTGTGTTTGAAAATTTACTAAATCAAATGTATCATTTGTTTCATTTTCAACAGTGTATAGGTTGTACTTTTGTAACATAGGTCCTACCTTTTTCTTTGATGATGAACTTTCCTTTTTTTCATGTGACCTAGGAGTAGGCCTAGGCTCAGAGGCACCAGTTTCACTAACCTCTTCACTTCTTTCTATAGGCCTATTTTTGGAATACCTTTGCAGGCCACTAAACACAGGCTTACGTTTTTTATACACTTTTAACGTAGGCCTTGGCATTTTCACAAAAAATCATCCAAACAAACAAAAGCTATAGGTAACATCTCACTATTTCACAAGTTTGAATAATTTGGACCACCCACAGAACGTAAATAAACAAACTATTACTGCAAACAACAGCTGAAAGCAGAAATCAAAGGGTGCGTTCAGCCGCAGTCATCGGTGGCTAACCGGTTACCATAGTCACTAATGGGCAAATCCACCGCATCTTGACAATCAACAATGTCCGGTTACTTACCGAATCCACCGTAAACACAACATCGGTGGATGCACAACAATGGTCGGTAGGTGGTACGTCCACCGCTACCGTTCACTTAATATAGGTTAGTATATTACCCACCGGTGGAATACGGCTGAACGCGCCCAAAGTACAGTACTACCAACTGTTGGAGCTACCAACAGCAATACGGAAAAGATTGAATCAATATATATAGCAGCACTATATCGAAAACAGATAGGGGGCAGGTTGTAGTTAGGTTCCCAGTCACAAGTAGCTATTTTTTAACGTGACATAAATCACAAAATGTCTTGTAACTATGGTTACAGTTATCAGAAATTAATATCACCAAAATGTTTGTGAAGATATACGTAACAAATTAAGAAAATAAATAAAAAAGTCAATTTTTGACGAAATTGACCCCTGACTCCAATAAAATGCTCACAAACTATAAATCAACCTAAAGATTAGTTGATTCGACATAGTTAGAATTATACATTGAATGTGAAAAATACCATTAAAAATAAACTGAAAGGTAATGCAATGGAACTACCTTCAATTACATTTTGAATTGCAAAATAAAATAAAGCACACAAAGCTGCCCTTAAACATTTGCATCCTAAGAGTATTCCATAAAATTTGGTTTATACGATAAAACATACCTCTAAATTAAACTTAAACAATGCAAAGTAAAATTAATGTCTCCGTTAAGAGTATAAACGATATTTATATGCTAATGAACATCAGGATTAGCGTATAAATGTTTTGGCTTTGTTGCTGGGCAAGTTATTTTAACGCTACCCGAATAAATTCCCAAAATCACGTCAGCATGTAACTTAACTAAACCTTATGGGTCATTTCTAGTAATTTTAAGCACATTAGTTAAGATAGCCTTTTATTTCTCTAGGATTCGTAATTTTGACAGTATCTTAAAAACAATGTTGTACAATCAGATAATTTTTCTAAATTTAAGATAAAATTAAACATTTTACTTTCTCCCCCCTATATATAGTATGTGGAGAAAGTATTGTTTTCGTCAAAATTTTCGAATTTGAGTTGCTAGTGGATATATTTGTTTTAGTGCTCCCTGAATCCAAAAAAGTGGTTTTCGGCGTGGTATCTGTCTGTCTGTCTGCCAGTGTGTGTGTGTGTGTGTGTGTGTGTGTGTGTGTGTGTGTGTGTGTGTGTATGTGTGTGTGTGTGTGTGTGTGTGTGTGGATGTGTGTATGTGTGGATGTAAACAAAGCTAGAGGCGACACCAGTGGTCCGATTTTCATGAAATTTGGCATATAGATACAAAGCCGCGGTATCTCCAGGCGTATTTTTCATTTTTTTGAATTTTTGATTTTTTAGGGTTTTTACCCCATAAAAAATGACAAAAATCCAAATTTCACAAAAACTGCTCTAACGAATTTGATAAATATTTCATGGTTTTTAGTGCTTAAGATGACAAACAAAATGACACCACCCGCATGTCTGTAAAAAATTCAGGTTCAGAAGTTATGTGGGTTTAAGTGTTAAAGAATTGATATTTATCAAATTTCACAAAATCTGTAACCTCCAAAGAAAATATACTTGCAACCATTAAGTTCAACTTGAAAAACTAAATAATCCAGTATTTTGAATCATTAGTTTACTTCAACTGGTTGCGGAAATAATTGATATTTTAGTTCGGTGGCAAACGCAGTACGTTGTCCAATGTTATTCTTATGGCAAATATTTAAAAACCGATATTTCCGTTATTTACTAACCGATTTTGATAAAATTTGGTATATATTTGTGTGATAATTAATTGTTAATTTATTTCATTTCACTATATATGTTTTCTGGTTATAAATGACTTGAAGGGAGAAAGTATGTGTCAGTTTCCTGATACCGTTTATTTAAATATGCAGGAATAGTTGTAAAACATATTATGATTGACACAATAAAGGTTTATTATGCCTTCAATTCCACGTGTCAGTAAGTTTTATTTGATTGCGGACTTACTTTTTCGGCTATCCGTTCAAATTCTCTCTAAGATCATACTTTATTGCTAGCCTATATTTAAAATCCATTAATAACTGGTACCCACGGTTTCGCCTGCTGAAAGTAAGCGAACTAACGTTAGTTAAATCATATTATGAAATCTGCAGTTCTTACGAAATATTGGTAATTGATTTGAATCGACTGATCTCTTTTAATCCTATATTTTATCTGTATTATAATTTTAAAACATTAAATTACATCCTTAAGATGGTTGCTAGTGATTTAACCCTACGTTCAAAAAGAAGGTATAACGTTTCCTCATTAATTCTTTCTGTTTTACCTTATATTTATTTTTACCTTATAATGAGCAAATGGTATGAATTGGTTACCATTTGGCGACCCATTTTTTTAAATTTATAGCCATCGAATACTGCAATTTCCTTGGTTAATATATTATTGATCTTATACAATCATGTGTTTTTTTTAAGTGTTTGAATAGAAAAAATGTCATTGTCACTTCAAGGTTGTAACGCCTGCATTTTGTGGGCGCGGCAGACAGTCGTGCTCGCCGCTGCACCCGGCACGGACTCTCCCCACTCTGGAGGGGAAGTAGGGGAGGCTGGTCAGTCGGTGACCGCCGAGGCCCCAGCCGCTCCGGCAGTCGATCTGTCAGCGCTGTGGTGGAAACAGCGTAGCTCCCGGGGCAGGCAAAAATAGTCGAAATATTACGAAGGGGTGTGAGTTAACCCTAAACAACGACAATATACCGCGTTGAAGTGGGGTGATCTGTCGAGGTATGAATTTTATTTTTACTCATTTTAGTCCGATATTTTGAGAGTTGATATATTATTAGTTGCGTCTAAGTAAGACTAGTCGACATTTAAGTTAATTAACGATCACGCCCCATATTTTGTTAATTTACGTGGGTGTAAAACCAAAATACCAAAGAGAAAAGATTTAGGCTACAGTGGGTGGAAAACCAACGGGTAAAATAGAACTAAAATCGATTGAGGTGATATTACGACCCCTGGAAATAAACCCCGCTCAAATACTGAGTGTCCAGGCAAAATTATATTTTTACTGTGGCTTGCTGATATATTTAATATTGAAACGAATCACCTCCACGTAAAGTACGTCACAAGGTGTTGGCTCAAAACGTTTAACGCACCGTAACTCACCTAAATCCTACCAGCTAATTAAGGACTAATATGAATATGAGGCAATACTGGGGATGTAAAAATGATATAGATGAAAAAAGACGGATTCTCGTCTTAAACTTTTAAATAAAGCACTTTTTTCAAATAATCCGAAGACCGTCCTTACTATGAATGAGGCTACCTTGATCTTCATTTTACAGAGAAGACGATCCTTACAATGGAGGCTAAGGATATTATAGCAATATTATCTCTATCTCTTTGACTGGAACACACACGTACAGAAAATCTGCAACAAGGCACTATAAATTCTTGGTCTCCTGGGCAGAAGATTAAGAACCTTCACCGACTTACGAATCTTGAAGATTCTAAACTGCAGTCTTATGTGGCCGGAGTACCGTATAGTTAGCTGGAATCTACACGAAAAGTCACCTGAAAGAGGACATTGAGGTGTCCAAAGGCATTTGATCTGATTCGCTGTTGTTCTCCTTGGTTTAATGAACTTGAATAATCCGTTTTAAGAAATCTTCACATTTCTATATTTGCCGACCCTGGTATCGAGACGGCAAACTCAAGATCTAGTTTTTGTTTGTTCAAACTGCTAAACGGTCAACTTGAATTTCCAGACCTCCTCTGCAGTATCGACCTGTGGCACACGAATCCAAAGCTCTTATTCCTACCATCGGTCACCACCTCTGAAAACATCCCATTGGTGAAAATGCCGCGTTAAGGTAAGTCTTTGCCAGAACACATAGACGTTGTCATCATCTTTCAAGCGGGCGCTCCAACAACAACACCCGGAGTTTGCCCGTGAATAGTATATTTCAGTGTTGCACGTCGTTTTTTTGGCACCTCTAATGGTCCACACGAAAATTAGGCTGTCGCAATTGATAGTCTTTTTAATCGAAAACAGCCATAGTGGTCGGTGAACGACGACGTTGGAAACCACTACTAGTAGAATCGGTTTTGTTCGCTTCGGACCAGCTCGGACTCAACACGCACTGCATTTCATTTGGTTCAATGTTGTCCAATTATTGCTTTATTCTAATTTTTTGTCGGGACGATTGTATGTATATTATATACTTATTAACAAGTATTGTGATTTTTAACTGTCTAACGTTATTAAAAGATCATGCGCATATTTTTATTAAGTATAATGTTGAATTAGTTAAAAATAATAACGTGTTGAAAACCCCTACAGCTTAAGAAAGCGTCGACATTTTCAAAGACGTATTGCGGCGTTGAAACCAGTGGAAATAACTAGTTTTAGGTAATGGCCACCACCTTGGCGATTGAAAAAAATTACTTATCTGATGTGGTGGACCAAGATGGAAGCCAGTAATGCCTAATCGCTCAAAATAAAGAACTTATTACCCAACATTGTTCAAGGTTAGTCAGGGATTGATATTTTTTTAATGTTTAAAAAAGTTTAAAGGGACATTTAAATCTTAACCTATATACTTAAAACTTATCATGTAAGAACATATGTTTGCATGTACGCATTTGAGTATGTATGCTGTTATGTACTTTTAATATAATACTTGTATGAAATTAGTTTATTTTTATTATATCAATATATTTAGAGAATTGTATCATATTTTACTTCAAACGGACAAAATATACTCCATCTAAACATTTTAAGAGAGAGGTATTTCTATTATCACTATCGTTCTCGTAATACGTTTTCTACGTTGAATATATATTTTTTAAACTAATAACAGTGGTAATCGTAGCTTGAGGCATAGGCATATATACAGTTTTTATTTACTGCGTGGATTCAGAAAATGTATCCGTGTCAGAGCTTTCGACTCTTTTATAGCGAGATGTGACGACGACGTATAAAAAGATTTATTCATCCACAAGAACACTTGAAAGTTTACTGTGGCAGTGCAGCTTGCGAACGACGTGGTAAACACAACCTGTACATAGTTCTAACCCGAAGAAACAACTTAAGTAATAGTTATTTGTGTATTAAGGGAAATAATACAATTTATTGCCGTAATAATCACATAATTTTTCCCCACCACAAGAAAATGCATTTTATAAACAAAGTGTTTATTTAATAAAATCAACAAAACCACGAAAATAATTAATTCTGGTTTATTCTGACTTTAGCGCCTGCAAAAGCCACAAAACTGTACCATTCTTAAACAAGCGACCAGCTGATTGCTGAAACAATCTGAGGTTTGTTAACACGTTTAGTTATCAGCCGACGTCATCCATTTTTGTCTGTTTTTTTTTACTCTTCAGTAAATAAATTTGCACTAATATACTTGGAATAGCATTTTCTGCTGCATTTTATGCTGAGAGGGCTGCAGGCTGTTACAACTTACTTACCCTAGTATGTATGTATATGACTGAGGCACGTTTTAGCGAATTTCCCCTATAGGGAAGAAGCTGTTACCGTAGTACTCATGGTAAGACCTAAGCCCGAGACCATGATAACTTTTCGTTTTGGGGGCCCCAGAAGTAAAAAACACTATTCATTCATTTTCATAAATATATATATCTATATATATATCTATATATATATCTATATATCTATGTGTCTTTAAGCACGATAACTCGCGTAAAAATGGCCCAATCTTAATGAAATTTGGCATGGATGTGTAAAGTAGTAATTATTCGGACGAGTTCGTGAACCAGCCCGATCGGACCACCGGAAGGGGGGGTAAAGGGGGTTAAACCCCCCCAAAAATGGGTTTTTTGGGTTTTTTACATAGAAAAATAAAATTTGAATTCAGCTCCATTGAATTCAGCTCAAAAAAACAAACAATTTAATATATTGAATCACTGCTCTATGTCTATTAGTTACCGAGATATTGAAAGTGGTAAACACAGTACGTTGTCCCAATGTTAACCTTATGGGAAATAAGTAAAATTATATATCTCGCTTATTTCTCAACATATCTTGATAAAACTTGGTAAATGGCTTCTTCTAGTTCAGACCTACAAAATATTGAATTAAAACTACCCAGTTTTAACATACCTGTAGCAGCAAACCTGCATACTCATTCCCCATGTTATTCTTATGAAGCTTACCGAAACATGTCAAATCTCGCTATGTTGGATTGAAATATGTTGTTTTGCATTTGAAATTCGCTGAGTATGCAGGTCTGCTGCAACGGGGGTATTGTTGAATCTTATACCTTCTGTGGCTTTGATGAGTAGTAGGGTCAATGTTTTTGACCTTTTGTTGCAATGCTTGTATGTCACTTTTCTTTTATGACCCTGGATTGGAATCTATATAAATAATAAAATAAAATTACCTCATTCAATCTCTGTTTTTCTGAGACGACTAGTTTCGATCCTCAGAACTTCACCAGGTCTCTATTATGCAGCCACATTTATCAATATATCATTACAATGTGGCAAGACCAATAAAATCCAATAAACTGTCATGGTCATACCAATTAAAATATGTCGTTTTGTCAAAAAATTTTAAAGTTAAGAACTAGAGTTGTGTTTGCCAGCTCTTATCAGTACCACAAACTAAACAATACTGATCCACGTAAGGTGCTCTTCTTACTTCACTTTGAAATGTTCTTCTTCTTACGTTCACTTCTTTGCTTTTAAATTATCTTGTCATAAATCAAAAATGATGTTTGACTGAAAAGAAGTTTGATCATTGAGGATGATATTGGGGCCAGTCTTTGCTTTGTCAATGTTAAATTCCTCTTTCACATCAAGCTTAAGACTTTTCGGAAGAACTTTCATGATTTTCGTGTTCTTTTCAATTGACATATAGTTATGAGATTCTGTTATAAAATTTTCAGCATTTGTGGATGGTGATTATGTGAATTCTTCGGCATATGTTCTCTGAACCTTTGTTTGAAGGACCTTTCAGATTGACGGATGTATAATTTTGGAAAGTTGAGACAGTTAATTCCATATACAGGTGTGTATACAGGGTGTCCCAGAAAGGAACTTATCGGGGCTTTGTAGCCATGCCCATGGAAAGCCACTGGACATGGATCGCTTTACCGGTGAGTAGCGTACTTTCTGTGTACGCGAGTATTTCCAAAAGCTTCATTATGTGACAGTTCGACGACACTTCCGCGCTCAATACAGACTTCATGAATATTTATATATATATATATGAATTTATAGGGTGTATTTTTATTTATTTATGTTAAAATTGCGAAAACCAATTTTTGCGGGATTCCCTTTATTTCCCTTTCGTTGATTCGATCTGGCTAGTTTTCGAAATCGATTTACCAAATTCCATTAATATTGGACCATATATATATATATATATATATATATATATATATATATATATATATATATATATATATATATATATATGTGTGTGTGTGTGTGTAAATCGGAACGATTAGTGTTTTTGCTTCTGGGGGCCCCAAAATGAGAAGTTATCACGGTCTCGGGCCTAGGTCTTACCATGAGACCTACAGTAACAGCGTCTTTCCTATTGGGGAAATTCGCTAAAAGCTAAAGCAAAATAAAAATAAAAACAAAGATATATTAAAATACAGTATTAGGGAAAAAAATTACGATTCCATCACAAAAATCCTCAATGTAAATTAGACAGTAGTGGCACACTCAGTTAACAACACACTAAAAAAAATTCTTCTATAGTAACCCTCCATTCAAAAATAACTATGATAAATCAGGTATATGTACAGAGTTAAATGTGACAACAGCCCTAAATTTTACATCGGTCAAACTGGAAGGTCGTTGAAACAAAGGTTCGAAAAACATACACCGAATAATTCACAATATATAATAAAAAATATTCATAATATATTGTAATAATAATATTTATAATATAATATTGTAATATTTAATACAATATCATCATAATTATAGTATTTCGAATAATATATAATCCAAAATATAACGGATATTCCTAAAGAAATTAATAGCTATCATTATAAGATTTAATTGGATAGTGCCAGGGAAGCATATCTAGAGAATGGAGGTACGGTATTTGAAAAAACATAACAGGAAAAGCGAAATATTATTTAAAACAATATAATATTGCTGGATGAACTCTTGTTCCTTGTAATTTTTTTCGTAAGGAAATGAAGAGCTGTGCTACCACAAGTTACTGTTACTTTGAAACTAGGTAAAACACACTCCTCGTTTAAAGATCAAGTTTCTTATAAACGAAATGCAAGATAACATACATACAGCAAAACAAATACATTCCACGCCATTCCATTCCATTTTGGTTCTTATCTTATTTCCATTTCCATTTTTGTGGTGTTCGATACATTTTCTTAATACATTTTTATACTGACCTCGCATAACTTTTATCTTACGTTTTGCTTTAAACATGAAGATCAACTTATTTGAAAAAAAATCTATGCAGTAAGGTACCTATTCTGGTGATTGGGGAAACCGTTCGATATACTTTTACTTTTTAAATGTAAAATGAAATTAAATGAGAAGACGGTAGAGTGCGGGGCTCGAAGTGGGCTCGAAAGTCATATAATGACGTCATTACAGCCCAGTCCTCTCAAATATTACATCCTAAAAACTGCCCGCGTTTATTCCCCTTCCAGCACCCTCTCTGACTTATTTGGATTCGTTACTACCCATCTTTGTGCTGCAAACGTAGGATAACAAATGAGCTCATGATGTCTAGCACAATTCATTACTAGTTTTATTTATTAGAATTAGAGGTTTAACGACATGATTTTTTGTTAATAGTAAAATTTGTATGTCCTATTAAATCAATAATAATTTATGAGAGTGTGCAATATAAAATACGAGGGCACATGAAAAAGGCATTATTTTATTATTGAAGGATGCTTTGACAAATAATATTATACGAATCTGTTCTTACATGGATATAGATTTTACTTCATTTCTGGGGTGAATACGGATATAGATTTTAATGAAAGATTATTAATAATTTATTCAAGAAGTATGCTAATTTTTTTTAATAATATATCCTAATCAAAGTGAGATTAATGAAAATTTTAGTCAAAATGGCTACAACTTAATCATGGTGATATAAATATTAAAATTAGTAGTTATAATACTGTCACTAAAAATATCAATATGTAGTTTGTTCTTCAACACTGCTTATTCAAGGCCAATTTTAACCTGCGAAAATGGGAATAAAAACTTTCAAAAGAGTCATTAATTGGAAGCAATACATCTTTTATTGTTAACTTGAAAGCTTTTAATAATAATTTTAAAGGAATAATTTATTTTAAACTTTTTGCAAGGGGTTTCATTTCTTGAGGAAATAGGTTGTGTATTGAATGTTGATGGATTTAAGAGGGCGGAAGTTTTTCAATGTGTGTTTGGTAATTAAAATAAAACAGAGATGACTATACGTAATAATTGAATTGCGGTATGACTATTACATTATACCCCTATGATTTACGATTCGTATCAAAGAGCTTCAAGATAGATCGGAACAATAGCATTCTGAATACTTTGATGTAAGTTCCTCTCTCCAAATGACATCATTAAAAGTTAGTACTCTGCTGCCACTCCGACGTTTCTCTGAAGAATTTATCAACGTAATTGTAATGCCAAACCTTAATGCCACCGTTGTTTTTTCCTATATAAGTACCTATTTGTAGTATAATACAGTCAAGTTTATTGTTCAAAATATTGTTCTTGCAGAAAAGTGATAGTAGAATTGAATTTATTTGCTGAAATCGACTAGATTAGAATGAATTACAGAGTCATATTGTAGTAAGAGCGTGATTAAAAATATAAGTATATGCCATTCAAAAAAAATTAAGCCATTCGGAATGTATATTTTTAGACGATAGACTATTCATTATGACACTAGATTGGAATATAAAAAAAATAAAATAAAATAACCTTACTCGATCCCAGTTTTTCTTACGACGACATTTTGTGTTCCTCAGAAATTCATTAGGTATATATTTAAGTGTGCAGCCACATTCTTTAATGTCTGTGGCAAGTCAATTGGTCCAATGAAATCTTAAAAGTTCTATTTTCTGACTTCGACCCTTGTACTGTTCCCCTACTGCCAGCCGTACTTCACTGTCCTGCTTACAAGCATGGATTAAAAGCAAACTAAGGCTCCTATCTGCGATCTTTTCCTTACTAATGTGTTATTCATGGTTTAATTGTTTTCCATTAGAGTTTTGTTTATGCTCAATAAAATTAGCAGCCTTTATTGAAACATTTCAGTTGTAATACATTTTGTTTCATAGTCATAAGTTTTCCAACATATTCCATAAAAAATAATCATATCCCAATACCCCATTAAAAATAATTATTGTTTGTTACGCAACTCAATAGAAAGCACACGGATAATAATTGCCTTAGTCTACTGTTCTCAAAGACCAAACCATCGAAGGCTACAAATTGTTTTTCATAGTTAACGTTTTATACCCTATAACAGGTTGTTTTTTTTTAAGATTGAATAATGCACATATAAATATGAAATAAGTTTTGTTTTATTGATCTTTACATTTTATACAACCTATTATTTAAGTTTGATCACATTTAGTTTACATTATGTGCTCAATCAGTCCGCCATTGGCATTTTTATAAAGTTATGCTTTTTCAATCAAATTCCCAAACACGTGTTGCAAGGTGCCTCTTTGAATTTCTTGCATTAAATTTGTTATGTTTGTTTTGAGGTGCTGAATATCCTGTGAATTGTTTTTGTAGGCATTAATTTTTATGTATCCCCAAATAAAATAATATTGTGGGGTCAAATCCGGGTATCTTGGGGGAAATAATCCTTCACCGAATTAAGACGAAGGATTATTAATAATTAAGGCCTACGAAAACAATTCACAGAATAGTTAGCGCCTCAAAACAAACATAACAAATTTAATGCAAGGAATTTAAAGAGGTGCCTTGCAACACATGTTCGGGAATTTGATGGAGAGAGCATAACGTTTTACAATTGCCAATGGCGGACTGTTTAAGCACATAATGTAAACTAAATGTGATCAAACTTAAATAATAGACTGTATAAAATGTAAAGATCAATAAAACAATACTCGTTACTCATTCATATGTGCATTATTCAATCTTAAAAATGGGTTGCGTTAAAAAAACACCCTGTACTTTAAGTATACGTGCACGTGTATACTTTATGTTAATTTGAGGGTTTTGATTTTATGTTTATATGTTGCCTAATTTTTTTCGGACTAACTAATGTTTTCCATGTGTTGATTCATGCACCTCTTTTTGAAAAGAAAACAAAAATTAGGTCACTCGTCCTTAAATATGGTTTTGGATGTTAAGATTTTTTTCAGGACTACTTTTTTCAGAAAGCCATTTCAAAAAAGTTTGATATTTTAAAATGATCCTACCTAAGAATTTAATAAAATTGAATGCTATTATAAAAAGTAGTAAGATTTAGGGACAGCCGCTGAGACTATCCCCAGTAATTAATGGAACAGATTGAAAGTTATTCAATCAATTGCTGCAATGATAAGAGAGCAACCAAAAACTCATGCCCATCAGAATAATTGTCAGCTGTTGTAATGCTCCAGCTTGTAAACTTTCAAAACGTCTAAATGACAAATTTTGAATCCTTCTACTAACAAAAGAAAACTACATTATTTCTTAATCAATCGAACAAATAGAAAATACCCCCATTGCAGCAGACCTGTATTCTTAGCGAATTTCAAATGCTTAATTAAGTCTTTTAGACGGAGCCTCAAATCAAGTAAAGTCAACTTAAATCGTAAAATGAATATACAACAATTTTCTCCATAAGAATAACATTAGAAATGAGTATGCAGGGTTGCTGCAATGGAAGTGTGAAATTTAGATATCTTTGCAATAAACCAGTAGATATCAACTAAATGAAGCCATATCAGAATCAGAATCTTAATTTCCATGAAATCTTACAATCTTTAAGTCCCAAAAAACCACATGATTTGTCGTTTGGTGCTCATTATTACACAGAGATACAGAAATAAAAAAACATAAAATAAACAAAAATTAAAAAAGTGCTCTGGTGACGGTGCACAAACTAACTCAAATATTTCTACCTACTGGTTAAACATCAAACATTTCAACATATTGAAACTAGGAAACAATTTCCTCAAGGAGAACTAGTAATTGTGATCAACACAAATGCAATACAAATGATAGTTTATACAAAAACAAATAAAAATATATAATTATAAACTCAGTAAAAATTTGCGTAAAAGGTTTTATAATGCACTAGGTTAAAAAAATTAAAATAACAAAAAAACCATACATAGCTACCCAAAAACATAGAGTCTTACAGAATGTATAAACAAGGAGACAAGTCAAAATCGAGACTGAAAACAGTAACCAGCTTAACAATGGCAATCATTCACACTTCCACTTACTGACACACACACACACACACACACACACACACACACACACACACGCACACACACACACGCACACACACACACACACACACACACACACACACAATCTTTTCCTTTTTAATTATTACAACGTGTAATTTTGGCTTTTGTTTAGTAACCAAGAAATCAAGTCTAATTTTATAATTTCAAAACGTTTTGCATTTTCTAAATTGACAGGCAGTTCATTAAACAGTTTTGGAACCACGTGACTGAGCGAGTTCTTACCGTAGGTGTTGAGATATCTTGGCAATTTGTATTTTTCTAAACTTCTAAAAGAACATTGCTCTCTTACATTTGGTAGTTTAAAACTGCACTTGTTATAAAAAAGTTTAATAGTTTTATACTTGTAAAACTCCTCTGGGTATAGGGTGTTATTCATTTTGAAGGTACTGACTAATGAGTGCGTTTCAGGAAATTTTTTTTTAGAAATAATTCTTATTGTTTTGTTTTGCAAGGCTTCTATTCGTCTTAGAAAACATTTTGGTGCCGTGTCCCAAATGTCTATCCCGTGCCGAATTATTGATTCAAATATCGATTTATAAATTATAACAAGAGCTTCGTAAAGTAATGTTTTTCTCAAATAAAACTATTTAACAGTAATTGATTTAAGTCTATTTACAACATAGTTTATATGATGTTCCCATTTTAAATTATGATCAATTATTACTCTTAAATATTTAGTTTCATTAACAGAGTTGGGATTTGGACACTGGCAGTTAGAAAAATCACGATTTAGGAGACATTGAAAAAACTGACTTCGGATGTCTGGAGCGCGTGGTGGAATATTATGGGCGGAATGAAAATTCATGATTACAGTTTTTTTAGCATATATTACGAGTTTTTTTATCATGGCCCCAGCTAGTTAGAACATCAAACTCTTTTTGGAGTGTTTTTTCCACAATATTGAAATCTTTGTGGGAAGTGATTAGAGCAGTGTCATCGGCATACATAAAAATGTTGTCCTTAAAACGACATGGTGCTAGGCTGTTAAGATATATGTAACGAGTCATTATTTGAGGGGGGTAAGACCAACTTGATCTCGTCGCCGGCCGGCTGGTGAGCGACGACGGGGGCGGGCAGCAAGCGGTGGCTGTGTTACGGACAGGTTACAGCGGCGGTGGCGGACCTGTCCCAACGACGCAGGTTGGCTGCAAGCGGTGGTGGCTGCACCCTGACCCGGCGATAAGGCTTATCGCCTGGGTTGGCCACGACCCTGGCCGGAGAGGGCAGTTCGTCCTCAGCTCGAGTGCGGAACGGAGCCTTGTCGATTGTCGTTGTGGTGTACGAGTGCGTACGTGCGGTGTCGAGTGCGACGGTAGTGGATTGAGTTGGGTAGTGTGACCCGCTTTGGTGAGTGACACCGTTTACTTTATTATTATTAAATAATAATGTTATTTATTTGTGAGTACGGTCTGACGGATTTAGTCGAGAGATTTTAATTGAAATATTAAATCTTTTAATAGTCTCGAGACCCTGCCCAGACACGTTCTGGTGTAGGGGATGATTAATTAGAGAGCCGTCTAGGCAAGGTTAATTATTACTGAAATCAGAATTTAATAAGTCAAAAGTTCTAGTCAAAGTTCAGAATAGAATATTTTGGTGAATATTTATTTTTGATTACTCAGACGTGACTGATAACTGTAGAGGCCTGACGGCGTCAGACCTGTTTGAACAAGTGAAGTTGCACGAGGACAATTAGAGGTTCGACTGTAATTGAGTGATTAATTAATTAATGTAATTATATCAACAGTCAACTGAATTATTTTATTACATTTCTGCTCTTGCCAATTCAACCTGGTAGAACATTTATTTTAGTAAAATAATTTTACTGTGGCCAACATGTTAGGTAGTTTGAGTAGTTTGAGTTTGGTAGTTTGAGACCAGCTGGAACGTGTTTTGGCTTAAGTAATTTCAGTATATCAGATCAGTAGAGTCAATAGCTTTTATATTTACAGTCTGGACAGTAGGTCAGTCATATAAATATTACAGACTTTAATTACTGTATATTTTTGTTTGACTTGCGCAATGCGGCGCTAGCGTGCTTAAGACTTTTGTCCGTGTTGGTTATAGGCCCCGAGTTTAAATCAAGACGTTGTGGGCGATATACCTCGCGTGTTTCGGTATTGCTTTGGGTAGATTGTTGGGTGTTTGGGAGATTTGAGGAGACCCACGTGAACCCGAGTTACGTCACGCTGATAGGTGCATCCCCCCTCTTTCAGGTTTGGCCGTGATTACGGCTCGTGTGCGTTGCACTTGTTTTGTTGTTGATTTGTATGAGCCGGACCTGAATCAGCAGAGTGTCTGCGTGTTCCTGAGAGCCAGCGAACCCTGGAGTAGCCCAGCAATTGTAGGCTGAGTCGTCTGTGGCAAACTTCCTTTGTGACAATTTTCGTTCAGGGGGAAAATTTGTCATATATATATTGAAAAGGATAGGCCCTAACACGCTACCTTGCGATACACCCTGATTTGAGACTTAACTAGAACTTAAGATGTTGTTAATTTTAACAAATATAGGTCTGTCTTTCAAACAACTTGCGAACCATTTCAAGAGTTTGTTCTTTATACCGACTTTTTTAAGCTCTTTTAAAAGTATACTGTGATCTAAGGTGTCAAATGCTTTGGAGTAGTCTACAAATACTGCGATTACATGATGTCTTTGATTAAGCCATTTATTAACGTAGTCATTAAAATCCAATAAAAGCATTTCTAAACCCTTGCCCTTTTGAAACCCATACTGATGTTTACAAATTATGTTGTTCTCTGATAAAAACTTATTTAGGTGAGTCGTTACATATTTTTCAAACACCTTTTCAATCCCAGAAAGAATAGCAATCGGACGATAGTTTGATAGCAAATTTCTTGGACCAGATTTGTAGATCGGTCTTATGATGGATGGTTTTAATAGGTCTGGAAAGAGACAAATTTTAAGCAAGAGTTAATTAGCAAAGCCAGAATCTCACTAATATTGTTGCTTACACCCTGAATATTACCCTAATTCCATCAATTCCAGGGGATTTTTTAATGTTTAGACTATTGACTATTTTAGAAATATTTTCTTTATTTGCTATTGGAATATCAAAGAAAGAGTTAACAACATTGTTTACAGGGTTGTTTGAAAGACTCGTTGAAAGTCATGTCTGATTTTTTCTACACTACTTTTAAAAAAGTCAGCAAAAGTATTCTGTATTGACGAAGAAGATGCATCAAAAGCCTGAATTATTTGAGAGTCTGGATTTAGTTTTTTTCTGTTTCCAATCAGGTTGTTTATACAGGCCCAATATTTCTTCATATCGTTTTGAGCAGAAGCAAATTCAAAAGTTATGTACTTTGTCTTCCTATCCCATATAAGTTTATTAACTCTATTTCTAAGTTGGGCGTATTCTTTTTTATAAGCGTTATTAGTTGGTGTACCTTTCCATTTTTTTAATAACTTATCTTTTTTCTTAATTTTATCAAGCAACGTCTTTGTCATCCATATTTTTTTTAGTGAGTGGGTATAATTTTGATTTGGCTTTTTGATATAATACTTGCTTTGCTCAAATATCCTATGAATATTTTTTTAATGTTTTCACAAAGTTCTTGCGGATTGTTGTATTGTCTTAGTTCCAACCAATTAACATCCACTAGTTTTGCTCTAACTACAATATTTTTTATAACTAATTTTTATTTTTCTATGGATACTGAGGGTTGATTATATTTGGGGGTTAATGAACATCCTATTAAATAGTGATCAGCAGGTTTATAATTAAAAACGGCAGTGTTTATGAAAGCTGGATCGGCTCTTATGAAGATATGATCCAAGCAGGACTTAATAACAATTCCCTCTCTAATTTCTTCTCTTCTATTAAGAGTTATACATTTAAGCAAACCGAAAGAAGCTAGAGTAGATTCGTACTGAATCATTACGCCAGAGTGTTACTTATTTAGGTTTATGTTGGTATCACCTACTATCATAAGCCAATCATTTACATCAATGATTTGTAATATCTCATTTAGTTATTTTAAAAATATTATATCAGGCAAAAATATTATATTTGGCGGTTTATATATATATATATATATATATATATATATATATATAGTACGTTTAACGACTTGCTATCGAAAATATTTATATTAGTTACCAAGTACTCAAACGTTGTTGGAATTGATACCCAGTCAATATTAATTTCTGAAATTAAATACTTGTCACGAACATACACTGCTCAGCCTCCTCCTTTTCTACTCACTCTACAGTTAAACTTACTCACTCTACATTAATATACAAAGTTGCATTCGGATATTTTGAGTAATAAACGAGATATGGAATTTTATTTATTTCCCATAAGGGTAACATTGAGACAACGTATTGTACCACTAGCAGTATCTTTGTAACCAATCAACATAGAGCAACAATTCAAAATGCTAAATTAATTGTTTTTAAAGCAGAATTCAATGGTGCAAACAAGAGTTTTATAATTTTTATTTTTCTACATAAAAATCCCCAAAATTCATTTTTAAGACGTTACCCTCCCTTCCGATGGTCCGATAAGGCTGGTTTTAAACTCGTCTGAATAATCACTACTTTACACGTATTTGCCAAATTTCATTCAGATCGGACGATTTTTAAGCGAGTTATCGTGCTCAAAGAAACACACACACATATATAATGGTTAGACTTATAAGGAAATGAACGATTGGTGTTTTGGGCATTTGGGGATCTCAAAACGAAAGGTTATTATGGTCTCGGGCTTAGGTCTTACAATGATACCTATGTTAAAAGCTTTTTCCCTATAGGGGAGATTCGCTAAAAAATCTAAATTATAAGTAGCCTGTATGCGAGATAATCCACAATTTATTTCATTTAATGTGTTATATACGAACATTAACACGCCCATTAAAGGAACACCTTACTCCAATTTCTAAAACGTGACTGATTGAAGAACTACATCTATGTAGAACACGTGTAAATTATGCCATCTAACTAGCAAAAACAGCAGTAGACGAGAAATATTTAACATAATCCACAATTCTTCAAACAGAAAGAGAGTTTAGCCACGGGCTTATCCTTATCAAGCCTTTTATTAAACTTTGAACCAAAATAATGAATGATTGTACTCTACTAATATTACAAATTACTTTGTTTCACTAAATCGACGATATTTTATGATTAGTAAAGAACTATCAAGTGTAATAATGTACTCGTTTTTTAAATTATATTTCAAACTCCTTTACGATTAAAGTAAAGATATCCTCAGTAAACTTCATATTCACTTAACAATTAAATTAAAAAAACATACTTTTAAAGATTTACATAGAGAACCTAGTCAGTCTGATCTCATAACACCAGCCGATCCCAATATCCCATGGAAACATGAGATGAAAACATTCCATTTGTTAATCAACCAACTTACTAAAGTATCATTGAATACAAATAACGTAGGTCATAGCCCGAATTCGGGCTTTGAGCGTAAAATAGACACTCCCTTTTGGTCATAGATGCGTAATAAGATATAGTTTTACAAAACTGGCGCTCTAGCAGACTAGACTTTAGAGGTTTCCGCGCTAGAAGACTCCAGATTTTCAACACAAATCCCGTGGCCCTTGGTTTTCTCAGATTTACCTTTAACGGATGAAGCTATTACCGTAGGTCTCATGGTAAAGTGGTAGTGGTAAATAGGCGTTTCTGGGCCAAAACGCATTAATCAAAATTGACAGCTACATCCGGTCTGGTGACGTCAGAGGCTGTGACGTAGCTGTGACGTGTAGGGGTGGGCATTTAAAGTTTAAATGACCGGAAATGGGTCAAGGTCAGCTGTGGATGTTTTTAAAAAAGATCTTGCATTTTCGGAAAATCCGAAAATGCAAGATATTTTTTTATTTTTTTTTATTTTACATTAGGGTTGACGAGTTTGCTCCCAAATTTGAAAAGTAAGTTGTTGTCGGTGATGAAATTTCTTGCTTATTTTCATTCTTTTTGTTGTTATTGTAAGTTGGCAAAAACACATTTTTTTCTTTTTGATTGTTTGTTGCATAAAGTTCTAAAGATAAACCAAATCCAGTGGCTATAAGTTGTTTTAGTTCTTCACTAAAAATTTCCAAATCCTTGTAGGTTGTAAGATTGATAGTGTTGTAATGAATCCCGCGAATCTTGAGAGACATGACTAGAGTTGTTTACTCGACGAGAGGTGTAGCAGGAATGACTATTGCAAAGCCGGTGCTGCGGGTACCTCCGATGGTATTGGGGGTAATAGCAGGTGAGTAGTGGCGAGGTGGCGTTTCTGGCCCAATCAAACTTTGACAGCCAGTCAATTTTTTGACAGCTACTTCCGGTCACGTGACCGGAAGTGACGTCATCAGCTGTGACGTAGCTGTGACGTGTTGGTGGTGGGTATTTAAAGTTTAAATGCCCTGCTGTGCTGGGTATTTAAATTTTAAATGGCCGGAAGTGTGTCAAGGTCGTTTGGGGATGTTTTTAAAAAAGATCTTGCATTTTCGGAAAATCCAAAAATGCAAGATATTTTCTTTTTTTATTTATTTGTTTTTTTTACAAAAGTATTATTTTACAAGTTAGTAAAGTTTGCTCCCAAATTTGAAAAGTAAGTTGTCGGTGCTGAAATTTCTTGTTTATTTTCATTCTTCTTGTTGTTGTAGGTTGGCAAAAATACATTTTTTTCGTTTTGATTGTTTGTTGCATAAAGTTCTAAAGATAAACCAAACCCAGTGGTTATAAGTTGTTTTAGTTCTTCACTAAAAATTTCCAAATCCTTGTAGGTTGTAAGATTGATAGTGTTGTAGTGAATCCCGCGAATGTTAAGAGACATGACTAGAGTTGTTTACTCGACGAGAGGTGTAGCAGGAATGACTATTGCAAAGCCGGTGCTGCAGGTACCTCCGATGGTAGTGGGGGTAGTGGTGGGGGTAATGGCAGGTGTTTGTTTAATCACTTTGAATTTAATCGTTGCCACAATAGACCGAGTCGATGTTGCAATTCTTCTAGTTTATCCAACCGGTTCTTTTGATATGTTTTGCAACTACATTTACAATAGCAGAAAGAATTACATTTTGTACAAGCTTTTCCGTCAACTTGATCTTCAGGTATTCTAAAACATTTTTCTTTGCAACAATAAGTTATAAGTGTTAGATTATTTCTTTTGGATGACATGTTGGTTGTAGCTTGTCTTAAACAGAACTGAGCCTCTCAACGTTAAAGTTTCTTATTTATGTAAAGTATTCGAATAAAACTATCGAATAAAATAATTGAATAATACTATCGATTAAAAAGTTCAAGGTCATCCGTTTGAGGTTTTAAAAAATACAACATATCAGTATATAAAAACATATACTGATATGTTGTTTTTTATCTTTTTATTTAAAACATTTTTTTTTACAATATTTACAATGTTATTTTTGTGCGATGTGCAGAGTAAGTTCCGTAGAGTTGTTTCCGCTCATTCCGTGTGACACCAAATATAATGATCCTGGTTGAATTTCCCGCAGATCTTCATTTTGCAGCAACTGGACGAATCGTTTTGGAAGATATACTTGAAACTTTGGTTCATCACCCGGTGTATATGGTGCATCGGATAAAGATGCGACGACTGCGTCTCCATGCGTTGTATCGATTTTCTTAATTTCATGAACAATATAATGTTTCTGTTCTTTTAATTCTGAACATTTCTTGATAATTAGAGTATTTGATTTTGAATGCAAGTTGAATTGTTCAACTAAACATTGGAGAAACTGTTGTGATGCCATCCTTCACAGGAGATGTTGTCTGTTCGGAGTATGGAGTTAGACTGATACTCGGGGTGTGTTGCCTCTTCGTTTATATAACCTTCGGAACCCCCACTACATTCTTCCGTTTGTTGTTGTAAGTAAGCAGCCAAGTGATACGCGTTTTGTAATGCGCATTGAGATTGGTTGTGTTTCGGATTTATTGTAGAAACACAAATATTTCTAGCATCAAAGTGAAATGTTTTGTCCACTTTTATGTTTAAAACTTCTTTGTTTGTGTACTGTCGTATCCAATTCTTTTTTTCCAATCCTCTGGTATATATGTGTGTAAATTGTTTGCAAAAATGAAACATAATTTTGTGTACATTGTTGTATGGTAGGAAACCTTCATACCAATGGATATGATGAAAATTATTTCTTAGCCATCTGTTTGTTATTTTAGCTTTTGACTTTAGTTCATGGACAGAACACGGTGCTTCAAATAAAAACGGGTATGCTACTTGTGTAAGCAAATCCAAAATTACCAATTCTTTTATGATAAATCTATCATCGTTTCCGCGAAATGCTTGAAATTCAATTACACAAGGTTTTGCTGCCATTTCTTCATCCTGTCTGCTCATCATGGTGTCTGCTGATCAACTGTTTTCCACACCACGGTAGGTTAAATATATATAAACCAGGCCGTACAGTTGTAGGCGCGTTGGTGTATGTTTAACGTGGGCACCATCCCCAGTAGGCCTACCCCACGGTTTATTCTTTTGTTAAATTACATTGTAGTTTTAACCTAGCAAAGTTTCTTCTTCTGTATTATTGTTGTTGTTGGTTTCTTCTTCTGTACTGTTGTTGTTGGTTTCTTCTTCTGTAGCCTCCAATGCAACTTCGGTAAAAGGTTCAAAGTTTCTTAACTGCCTTCACATTTCCACTTCGTGAGGTATTCTATTAAAGATGGATGTATCTATTGGTCCGTATTGTAAAGAGCTTTCTGGTTGTTTTTCGCATGCATCTACCAGATATTCCTTAATAACAGAGCTTGAAAATACTAATTGTTTCATATACCTGGTAATAGGTGATGTTGCATAGTTTAAAATGTAAAATTCTTCACGTGTTAGAAGAATTTTATTTTCAAATTGTGTCGAGTCTCTAATTCTTACTTGTTGTTGACCACGATGTTTAATAATGTCAATTTCATTGTCACAATCCAAAAGTCGAATGTTAGTTTTTCTTCCAAAGAAACTGTTGGCTAAATAACATTCAATAAGATGTAGATGTTTTAAAAAGGAATCCCAAGCATTTTCTGAAAATAAAACCATCTTTGTTCCATGGCTTAGGATTACTGCGGGAGAGTAGTCTAATGATTTTACCAATCCTATCGACACACTTTTACTCATGCAAGATGAAATAGGATAAAAGATGCGAAGGAAAACTTCAGTTAAAATGTTTGGGGGAATATTTTCTTCAAGTTTTCTTTTCTTTCTTACGTTTGTTTTATTATTTTCCAACTTTTTATTTTGTTTTCCAAACTTTAAAAAGTCATCAATTTCCTTTACAATATTTTCTTCAAAATGTTTATCATCATTTTCCAATAAAGGTGCTGTTTCGGAAACGTCTTGTACAACTGATAAAGAACTCATTTTGTTTATAATGCTGTAGACGATGTTACCCATACAACTGTAGACAGTAAACTAAACAATTTTCGTTCCCGCTCCTGCTTTTATAACCGAGTGGTGGGGGTATTTTTTTTCCTTTTCATTTTACAAAACTGCTTTTACAATTCCTGTTAAAGGTGTATATGTAACAATTTTGTCATGTAAAATTAAACAATAAGCAGATGTATCTTTGGGTACATTTTGTTCAAATTCCATTTCTATTTTTATATCTACACTGGAACATTTTACAGATTCTTTTTGTTTTGAACAATCAACTACAACAATCGGATAGGTAGATTTAAATTGGTTTGGCGTTAATAAAGGTGTGTTTGTTTTTCCATAATATGAATTTTGGAATCTTGCGTACATATCGTACAAAACGCTAAACCTGTCTTTTGTAAAGTTTATGTTGAAGTTGTCGTATGGAAAGAATTGAGAGTTTAGAAACACCTTAAAATTTGTAAGTTTTCAATGATCAAATTCACCAGGATGTTTAGTTATTTCATTTCTTCTTTTTGTTTGTAATCCAAATATTACATATCTTGCCTTTTCCAAATGAGTAGAAGTTTTTACAGTCCATGTATGACGTTGTGTTTCCGGTAAAACCGGATATTCATGAAAGTCCCAACTTCTAAATGGTATTACGATATCACGATCTGATTTTAAAGTTCTTAATAATGAAATTCTATTCTGATCGTTTAACCGTACATGCGGTACTCTCCAAACAATCTTGTCTAATTGCATTTTCCATTCTAAAGTAGCTTCCGTTGTTCCATCAGGCGCCATAATAATATCTTTGTCGTTTGATGATCTCAACAAAACTAATTCTTGTTTTACGTTTATTATTATTTTTCGGTAATCTTCGGCAAAGCCTAAAAGTAATCTTAAAGGAATGTAAAAGTCAAAATTGCCTGAACTGTTTGGAGTGATTATATTGGAATCGGGCGCTACCCATCCTGCGGCGGCTAGCATATTTTTTCACTCGGTGTTAAAGATGCTAATCCTTTTAATGTACTTGTAATTCCCACCTTTTTTGTTGAATCTACTGTAACTCCGGAAATTTCATATCTTATTTCATCAAACAAATATGCCATGGGGTTATTTATGAACGGAACAGTACTTGCAGTGCTTCCATCTCTTTTTGTTACTCTTCCTTCGATATACAAATAACTTTCACATGGAAGTGTATAAATATCCTGTTGTTGTATGGGAATTCTAATTTCATCATTATTATTTAATTTTGATGAAGCGTAAGGGTTGTGCGTATGATATTCCTTTTCCCATAGGGTTTCGTCGAATGTCGGACCCTGCGCTATATCCAATATTTCCATTATTAATAAGTTTTAATCCAATTTCTTCTAGAAAACGAATGTTATCACTTGTTAATCCTTCTATAGCTGAAGTGCTACTGACTTGTTTACCAGTCAGCTCTTTCTTTTTAAATGATAACCCCATTGTTATACGGTTGATTTTATATGTATTCGTATAGTTATAGGTTCGTCTCTAAAATCAATATGATTTCCGTCTTGATCTAGTATGTTCACCACAATGTCTGAAATAAAACTGGTGTTTAATGGTAGGTACACCAAGTTTTGTGGCTTTTCCACAATTTTAAAACCCGGAGCGACCGTTGGATAGAATGTGTGCAATATATGAGTATTTTCACCATCTCTATAAGAACCATGTATAATATTACATGTAACATCTATACTGTTAACTTTCATTATTGTCACAGTTCTAGCACCTGAATGGTTAGTATTAGGTTCTAAGATTTTTGTTGTTTTAGGAAATCCTAATAAACTACCAATTGAATGTTCTTTGCTAAAATCTATATAATATTTAGATTTAATTTCAGCTTTCATAGTATTGTTATTTCCTTTTATTGTTATATTATCTTTTCCCATATGATTTTGTATCGCTTCATTTATATCATCAATTTCATATGCTCCAGTGGGTAAACTAAATACTTGTATATCTGAATATTTGTTTGTATTTTTATCTTTTGTTTTGTAATAATGTATTTTGTCATTAACATTTTCAGTAACGTTGGGAATAGAATTATAAGTTGTTATATCTAATAATGCGGCTTCCCATAATTTATCTTTTTCCAAACGTAACGCAGGGAAAAGAACACTTCGCAAAGTAGATGAAGTTCCAGTTAATGATACTGTATAGGAAGACATCTTAAAGTTGACTAACGCTTTTTGTTAAAAAATCTAAACATAAATGTCCACAGATTACCGTATCATCAGGTTGCTCTCTTTTATAATTGTATAGAACATTTTTAGCTGTTTTAAAGTAATATTGTAGTTCTTTTGGTGGTGGGAGATTACCAAAACTATCAAAGTAGTAAATAGTTGATCCTAGTTTCTTATAACATACCCAATGAGTGCCTGATCCTTTACTATTATCTAAATTTACTATTCCGGTTTCATTTTTCCATATTTTAACAGGTAATGCATCTTTCATAAACACTCCTCTAAAAAATGGAATTTTTAAACAAGAAACATAAGTAATTAATTCTTTATCTGTTAATTCTTTATTTGGAATTAGTAATTGTTTTTTTCTGTTTAATACACACGATACGGTCTTAGGTATAATCCTCCTCCTTTTTTTATCATTGACCATATTGTTTGTTTCTTTTTATTTTTACCTGCGGTGGATCGTCGTTTTCTTCTTATATTTCCTCCACGTTTCTTTGCAGGTTTTCTCCTCCTTTTTCCACCTCCTTTCTTCTTTCCACCTCCAAACATCGTTTTACCCTTCATTGCTGCTGATACCGCTAAAGCTGCTGCTTTTTCACCGATACTAGCGTCACTGGATGTTACTCTTTGCCAAGCTTTTTCAGCAAGTGCTCTATCCGCTATTGATCTATTTTTAGTATCTGCAAACTTTGAATATGCTATATCGTGTTGTTTGCAGGCTTGATCAAGTTTATTTATTCCAAGATCTCCTCTAGCAAGTCTTTTTTTCAATTTTGTTCCAGGACCACAATATTGATAACCTCCTGGTAAATGTAGTTCTACAGGTAATAAATCGATAGCTTTATTAACTATAGCTCCAACCGGCTTAGTAATAAGAGAAAGTGCTGATGATGCTATTCCTCTTCCTCTCTTTATAACGTGTCGATTATGACTGATGCGTTGAACTTTCAACATGGTCTTTTATAGTGAAAGGAAATGCCGATACTTGTTTATTTTATAAATGCTTTATAATGAATGATGCACTTATCCTTTGACATTGTTTATTTATAAGTATGTTTATGGGTAATAAAGTGTTCTCCAGCCTTGCGGTAGGATTGTATCTTCTTCATCATTATTTTTAGAAGATCTTAAACTATTAGTTTTCCTTATTTAAAAAATATTTTTCCATAACATTTTGTTTAACCCAATATAGTTTTTGATCAGATTTTATAGGGTTTATTGTGTTATACACATCATATAATACTACACTTAAGAGTCTTACAATATAATTTACATTAACAGCATCATTAAAGTTGTGAGGATCATCTAAGGCGCTTAATCGCAAGTATTCACAATTAAAATATTCCTTATGCCTATCTTTTCTTAGGCTTCTTTTACGCCATTCTTCTACTGTAACTGCATCACTGTCTCCTATTCCTATTCCAACATTGGTTAGTGGTCTCCCTTTACAATCAAAGGCTTGTCGGCCGCCTTCTTGTAATACAGGAACTCGTCCAATTGTTGCTACATCAGTTTCATCCGACCCTTTTTTAACATTAGTAAATATTTTTGCATCAGCATCCCATTTCTTATTTTTTGATTTCATTATTTGACTTATTGTAGCTGCATCTGATTTTGCAGTTCCCTCCTTAACGTTAGTTAACACTTTATTTTTACAATCAATTGACTTAATATCATGTGTAATACAATGATCTGTAACATATTGAAGGTTTACCGCATCTTTCATATCTTTAGGGTCTCCAATATCGTGTATTACAAAGTTTTAAAAGGAAGATTTATCTGTTTTTTCAGGTATGACTGAATGTAAATACTTTTTGGTAACTGAATCTTGATCATTAACAGGATCTGCTATATTGGCTATTCTAAGATCTTTTGCATCATATGCTTTATTATTACTTTTAGGATCATATCTTAAGGTTTGGTTTATGTACCACATTAAATATTCTTTATTTACCGAATCATTCTTATCTATTGGTTTTGGAAGATTTGCAATTCTATAAAAATTAGCGTTATACACTTCATTTTGAAGCTTTAAGCTAGGTAATGTTTCACTTCTTAAAGTTTTAAAATTTACCGCATCATTATCATCTTTTGGATCATTTACAAACTTTAAACGTTTGTTACTTATATCATAATCTCCATCGGATGTTAGTGGTAAACCACCTCTTTTTCCATAAGATCCTGATTTGCTTCCAGTTTCGGAATACCGTCCAAACTTATCCACACTCATGGTTATACTGAATGTTTAATCGGTTATGCTTGTATTCTATATACTCATATTTTTATGCAATTACTCCTCGATTTCGCAATTCGCCGACCAAAGCTACCCATTCGTTTTCTAAACCGCTATGTCCGGCTTGTTTTGCTTCATATATCAACTTCATTCTATCAACCAATTTGTTTATATCGTTGTAGTATATTATATTAGTATCATACAAGTTTTTCAATAATCCTTTTCCTGATAAACTTGATTGATTTGTTTTTCTCCTTTTATGTAAAATATTTATTTCAGCAGAAGATAATGATTTTCTTTTTATGGGTGCCCTTCTTTTTGGTGGGAAAAGTTTAGCAATAATAGTTTTATATTTTTCTGATTTATTTCTATAAACATAGAAATTTTTAGAATAATTTTTCTTATGCGCATTTGTATCCTCCAATATTTGTTTAAAATGTTTAAATCCTTTTTAGTATATTTATTAGGTTTCGGTTTAAAAATAAGTTCAAACAATCCTTTTGTACCTTTGTATTGTTTATTATTTATAATAATATTGTCATGTTCGTCTACATCAAGCTTGCTATCTCCAATCATTAGGCCATTTTCTTCTATTCTAGCACCAAAAGTATGATACTTTCGAGTTGGTTGTGCAGAATGTAACATTTTTAATACAAATTGTCTTGCAAGCGGCCCTTTATACGCAATATCCGAGCCCAATTTGCTCAAGTTGGATGGATTAATAGGCTCTTTTTCTTCTTGTTGTTCTTCGCTTCTAGAAAGACCTTCTTTTTCTGTTAAAACATCCGTTTCTTCACCTAGTTCGCTTTCTTCTTCAGTTGTTTCTCCTTGTTGCGTAAAACTTGTATCACCTTCATATTCTTCTTTTTGTTCAAATTTTGAAATGGGTAAAATAGCATCTCCGGAAAAATTAAATGTTGAAGGTGTAACATTTTGCCCCAATTGTTTTAATGGCTCAGTAATAGGTTTAAATGTTGATTCCAGAAATTTCTCTCTTTCACTTATTCCTAATCTTAACGCTCTGTTTTTATGTCTAATAGAATCACTAAGTGATTTTATTTATTTTAATAGCTTTTCCTGATTAACCATGTTTACACCATGGAGACTTGTACGATAATGTTGTTAATTAATGTATTAAAACAAATTTATCAAAACCTATGCGGTAACGACCATCTGTTATAGCTTTATCTTTCATAATTACCAAAAATCCGTATTTTTCCGCCCAAGCTTTTCCACAAAGCTCTTTGAATTTTTCAAATGACATATCAGCATTTACATGATCGTTGTATATATGTTTTAGGTTTGTATCGTCTTGATTGAATAAAACTAAAATATTTGCATTGTCTCTAATTAGTTGTTTTGGAATTTTGCTATATGTTTGTCCGATATATATGCTATCAATATTATTATGTCTTCCCATGGCAAAATAGTTTCTAATAGTATCATGATTTTCACTAGATACATCATCAAATACAAATACAGAATACGGCTTAGCCTGGTCTGGTTGCATAACACTGTCACTAGCATTAAATTTGTAATAGTTAACATCAGGCACATCAGTCAGGATCTTTTCCAACAATTTATACTTTGGTTGATGTAAGGACTTTGAAAAAATATATAGGTTATTAAATCGCAATCCTTTTGTGTTTGTAATTAAGTTAAACACAACGTTAGTTTTGCCACAGTTTGAAGGACCGCTGAATATACATCGTACAGTGTTTGGAAATAAACTGCCGTGTTTACCATTGTTGATTTTAACGTTATCTACGGTTAAATCATCAATGTTATTAGTATTAAATTTATCTTTATGGTGAACAATCTCCATCTTATTCAAAGGCAGAAGAGTAAATAAGTTGATTTAAAACTAAATCAAATCTTTTATAGGTATCCACGAATCTTCAGTTTTATCAAACCCCAACCAACGTACTTTAACTTGGTCTTTTTTCCTTTGCAACACCTTTTCAACAAGATAAACATCGCCTACTGTTGACTTTAACAATTCATGTCCGTAAAAACCGCCTTGTAACAAATTTCCTTTGTTATCTTTTAAAATATAAGTTTCCGGTACAGTAGGTTGTACTTTATACACTGTAAAAACTTCGTTTGTCCAATTGGGCAGGTATTTTTTAGTAAACACTCCTTTGTATTTACTAATTCGAACTTTATCATTTACATTAAATTTTCTTGGTTTTCTTTGTTCCGCTTTTGGCTGTGTATTCTTTTTAATTCGTTGTAAAACTAGTTTAGCGTTTTTCTTATTCACTTTGTTAGGTGCCATACCGATAGTTCTATGAAACTTGTTGTTGTAATCGCTTATTAATTTTGGTAAGATATCAACCCATACGTAAGAACCTCTTTTCGAAAACATTTTATACATTGCACCTTTTAAGGTTCTATTAAATCTTTCAATTATAGCTGCCTTTTTCTCAGAATCTGTGGAATAATGATTTATGTTATATTTTTTCATTAACAAGGCAAAAGGTTTATTAAAAACTTCTTTCCCATCATCAGTTTGTAAATGTTTAATTTTATTTTTATCTCTTTTTATAGCTACTTCCATAGCTTTTGTTATGCTATTACCAGTTTTGTCTTTTAATGGCAAAGCATCTGCAACTTTAGTAAAACAATTAATAATCGTAAGTATGTATTTAAATCCTTTATTTATTTTACTATGCGGTTGCATTTCAATTAAATCTGCTTGATATAAATCATTTATTCCTTTTACAACAGTATTTCGTCGTGGAAACTTTATTCTTGCAGGTTTATGAAGTTCATTAGCAATCTTTTCCTTTAAGTCTGTCATGATGATTTTACTAACAAAGTCAAGTTAGTATTGAGTGTTTCTTTTTCTGCATCCGCTTTTATAGTTCAAGGTTATTTCAACATATTTTAAAAAAAGGGGAAATCACAGCGAGCATGCTGTGATTTCCCCTTTTTTCTTTTTTTCTTTTTTTCTTTTTTCTTTTTTTTCTTTTTTTCTTTTTTTCTTTTTCTTTTTACTCATTGATAGGATTGAGAGAGTAGTGGCCGAATGGTAGAGTGTGAATTTTCTCTGGAAGAATGTGTCGTTTGTCATCATTGGAGCAGAGTGCTTTTTTCACTTCTGTTACGCTGTACAGTTAATGGTTGAACCTTCTGATGGTGTTGAATTTTGCAGTTATAGTCGTTTCTTCAAATAAGCATTGCTTGTAGTGTTCAAAATTTACATTCTTCTTAAGATACAAACTTTTTACTCCCTTAGCTTTTTTAATAATATTGTTTTCTTCTTTATGCAATTGTAGTGAATACAATTTTGACATTAGTGCAATAAGTTCTTTCAGTAAAATTCCATTTGCTTCGTCTTTAAATTTTCCAAGTTTCTTTTTGTTCCGATCATTGTCATAATTTAAATGATCTTTTGGATAGTCACTAAAATCAAATTCATTTTTGTGAACAAATGTTCGAAGATCCAAATACATATCTTCAGTAAGAATCCAGTAGATGAAAGCGTCCGTGTCTATGTAGGCGATTCCGATGTTATCCGGGAAATCACAGCGAGCATGCTGTGATTTCCCCTTTTTTCTTTTTTTCTTTTTTTCTTTTTTTTCTTTTTTTATTTTTTTCTTTTTTTTCTTTTTCTTTTTACTCATTGATAGGATTGAGAGAGTAGTGGCCGAATGGTAGAGTGTGAATTTTGTCTGGAAGAATGTGTCGTTTGTCATCATTGGAGCAGAGTGTTTTTTTCACTTCTGTTACGCTGTACAGTTGATGGTTGAAACTTCTGATGGTGTTGAATTTTGCAGTTATAGTCGTTTCTTCAAATAAGCATTGCTTGTAGTGTTCAAAATTTACATTCTTCTTAAGATACAAACTTTTTACTCCCTTAGCTTTTTTAATAATATTGTTTTCTTCTTTATGCAATTGTAGTGAGTACAATTTTGACATTAGTGCAATAAGTTCTTTCAGTAAAATTCCATTTGCTTCGTCTTTAAATTTTCCAAGTTTCTTTTTGTTCCGATCATTGTCATAATTTAAATGATCTTTTGGATAGTCACTAAAATCAAATTAATTTTTGTGAACAAATGTTCGAAGATCCAAATACATATCTTCAGTAAGAATCCAGTAGATGAAAGCGTCCGTGTCTATGTAGGCGATTCCGATGTTATCTCTACCGTAGAAGGCGACCATTTTGTTGTAGTGGAAATCATACATGTGGGTTTCGGAAATATCCAAGATTGACATTCCAACGTACAACGGACGATCCATTTTCACGCTTGTCTTCTTCATAGATACTGCCACAAGGTTTTCATTGATGATAACGGATGTTCCAAAGTTTGGTTTTTGTACAAGTTTTTCTAGTTTTATAGGATCTGTATTTAATTTAACATTTTTGTGTTTTCTTTTGTTTTCCAATG
This sequence comes from Flexamia atlantica, assembly GCA_035578135.1. NCBI lineage: Eukaryota > Metazoa > Arthropoda > Insecta > Hemiptera > Cicadellidae > Flexamia > Flexamia atlantica. The sequence continues at coordinate 27,028,572 of JAQJVK010000007.1, forward strand.
TTTTTTCCAAATATCGCATTATTCATTAATTTAAAAAAGTCCTTTTGAAATGTTGATGTTGCAGCTGCTCTTCTTCTGGTGTTTGAATCAATGTACGGTTTTAACCAGCAAGATTGGGAAAATTTTAAAACTCTATGAATTTTGGTTATACGTAAACCCAATTGGAGTGCTTGTTGAACAACCCAAAAGTGAGCTACGTATCTTTGTTTATTTTCAAGAGTCATCATTAATTTTGGATGTTTGCCAATTGGTGAAACTTCTGTTTTTGCAAGGAGCGGAAGATCGTAATGAAGATTATGCAAGTGTTCTGGATATTCAAAGTCACAGTCCAATATGTATCCGGTGTCTCCGTCTTTTGAAATTTGCGAAATATCACCAATAGAGTCTGGATTAACCCATTCAAAGTTTCCAAAAGGAAGTGGATTAGACATGGCCCATCCGTATAAATTGTTGGCATCGAAATATCCTAAGAACACTGATGGTTTTTCTTTATCGTAGTTTGGAAGATATTTGTTGTTAGCTTTAACATGTCTAGTAACACTTTGGGTCAATCCACCTCTAACGCCCGATTCGATCATCAACACCATGTCAATATCTGTTAATAATTGAAGGTTGCACTTTGTTTCTTTTAACATAGCTTGCCAAGCTAGTCCTGGAGAAGTATAAGAATGAAGAGGGTCTAATCCGTAAGCTTCAAAGCAGGTGTTTCTAAATTCTTCCATCACATCGCAGAGAAGGGTCACATCAAGTTTTACTTAAAAGTCAGAATAATCTCCCAGAGTGTTCATTTCCAATTCGCCCCAAACTCTGCATGCGTGTTGATAGTCTTCAGGTGAAATGTCCAAATCGGTAAGTTTACTTTTGAAAGCTTCTGGTGGAGGAAGTGACGTTTCTTGAAATTTATGTAGTCCATCGATGTAATCATATGGGAAAACTCCTTTCCGAAGAACCAAATCCATTTTTCTGCAGGTACAATTTTGCTTGTTTCTATTAAATTTTGTCTTCTTAAATTTTCAGAAAGTTTCATAAGACTGGAAGGCATAAATCTAAAAGAATAAACAAATCTAAGTTTAATTTTGCCCACCTTTTTTGAAAAGCTTATAAATTTTTCCATAGTTTGTGCTATAACGTCTATTTCACCGTTGTCTCTTGCTAATTCGGGAATGATAAAATGTCCATCGTATCCGCTAAGATTGTGAAAAACCACTGGAATAAAAGATGGTAGTTTGTAGTTGATGTTACATCCGTTGCAAGCTGCACCTCTGTAGGCTCCTGTCAGATGGTCATGGTCGCGAACTTTAACTTTAGTTTCTGTAAATTGATTGTTACACAAATAGCATGTTGTTGTCGAATCATAAAGATAAAGTTCTTCCGGTGTCATAGGTGACATAGGAACCACATTGCTATACATTGCTTCCACTTTCCAAGCGATGTCGTATAAATCATCAACAAAGTATCGAGCTGCTTCTTCTCCACGATAGATCTTTGGTGTAGATGTCAAACCATATTCTTGAAGATGTTCTTCAGGCAGAGTGGATTTTACTATTAAACAGTAGCTGTTTGGTTTGTGAGGTTGATACTTTGTTCTGCTTGTAATTTCCTCTCCTTCTTCTTGTTCAAGTGGAAGCAATGAAGATTCAAAATCTGCATACACTACAACGGGAATTCTGTATTGTTGGATAACTTTATCAAATTTTACTTGTGATCTGCTAGGGTGTGGTAATTTAATTCTTACTTCATAGTTTCCATTGCATAATCTTTTATGTTCTGTTAACCATTCTGAACCTCCTCTTCTTAAAGGTTTGTTTACAAAACAGAAACATCTTTTACAAGTTGTTTTTGGTTGTTCACGTTTTGATAACTGTTTGCAAACTAGAGCTTCAAAATCTTTAATATATACATAATGTGAGATATCACCTTTAGTTATAAATAATAAATCAGTATGATCTCTGCGTTCGGTGGGTGTTATACGTAAGGGATAGACATTGTTGGATGAATCTAAGCCAAAGATGTTTACAGATGCAAAAGTATTTTTCTTTTCAAATTTTGATATGTCTTGAATTGAAACAGGATAAGTCATGCCTTGAAAGTTATACATATAGCAAACCTCATCGTATGCTCTACTCGGTCGTTCCACATGATCTTCTACATATTTTGCAAGCATTGCATACTTGAAACATTCAGCATTTTCATTTTGTACATTAACACAAGATTTGGTTACTCGAATCTTCCTTGGCAAAGCAATATAACTACTACCTCTCATTCCATATCCATGTTTATGAACTCTCACATCTAAGCTTGTTATACTTAACAAACTCCATCCAGAACCTCTTCCTTCATGTTCTTGTAATTTTGTTAAAAGTTCTTCAAAACAATCATCCACAATTGAGCTTATATCCGATGCAAACATGATGGTTTTGTTTTTAGTTAAAAATCCTCTTGGTGATGTTTCATTCTGAACATTTGTAAATACAGTATCTAATAATATTCCAAACTTTATAAAATTTAATCTTCTTAGTTCATTCTTCAATGTTTCTGTTACTAATGTTTTTGCTTTCAATATAAATTGTGCTAGTTGCAATTGAGCATTGTCAATCTTAAAATGAGTTACTACACTGCCTGGTAAAGCTCGGGCGTATAATTCCACATCCAAAGATGGTCCGGGTGCGTATTGAATAACACTTGGTCTTGAATTTAGTTGTTGTTGATGGGTAGCCAGCATTTGATCTAATTCTTCCAAATCTTCTTCTTCTGCATTGTTTCTTGTTTCGTTGTTATGGTACACTTCTTTGTGTATTTGTAGTAAGTTTTCATTTTCAAAAGATTCTTCACAACTGATGCAGTAATACATGACGTAGGTGTGCTCTCCACAAAAGTTGCAGTAATAATAAAAACCACTCTTAAACTACCCCTATTTATAGACTACCCCCACCACTTTTTCTGTATTAAACACAAAAAGTGTTAAGAACAGTTAAATTTCTTATATTTCAAAACTCCTAAGTGTCAAGGTCAAATAATGCAAGTTTAAAAAAACATCTAAGTGTCAAATAATGCAGGTATTAAAAAAAATCTAAGTGTCAAGGTCAAATAATGGAAGTTTTAAAAAAATTCTAAGTCTCAAGGTCAAATAATGGAAGTTTTAAAAAAATCTAAGTGCTAAGGTCAAATAATTTAAGTTCAAAATAATACATATTATGCGTCGTAAGTGTGATCATCATTGCTGTTGTTTAAATATGTTATTTCCAAATCGTTATCGCTTTCATCTTCCTCCATGTCCGATGCCGGAAACAAACGTCGCCGAACAAGAGCATGTATATATTGTACTGGATCATAGTTAATTGTTACAACATGTGTTAACGGTGTTTCTTCGCCTATTGCTACTGGTACTTCCAAAATATTTTCTTCATCAGTTGTAGCATCAGACGTAGCATCAGATGTAACATCGGATGTAGCATCAGATGTATCTTCTACTGGAATCAAACTATTTTCAAAAATACTTTCGTCATCCGTTAAATATTCTGGTTCAACCATTTTATATATTTTTTCACAAATTGTACATCCAAAAGGAAAATTGTTGTCTGTTGGAGGCATTATAAAAGAAACTTGATATTGTAAAATAAATGTTGAAGCAAATGTTTGAAAATTTTTTTAAGTCCTAAAGTATTAATTATTAGGAAGTTTTACAAGTCCAATGTAAAGTAAAATAAAGAAAGAAGTGTTGTTGCCTGTTTAAACAGTTGCAAAAGAATGATAGGTTTGAAAATTTTTCAAAGTCCTAAAATATTAAATATTGAGAAGTTTTAACACTTAAAATTTTTACAAATCCAATGTAAAGTAAAGAAAGAAATGTTGTTGCCTGTTGGAACAATGGCAAAAGAATGATGAAAACCAAACCCGCAGCAAGGGTCCTGTGGTTTGGGAGGGGGTAAGCGAGGAGGGGGGATGACCTCAAGCCGAGTTGGGGTCCGGGATCTGCGCGTGTGGTTCGGCATCAGTTGCTCGCTAGACAGTGAGGTGGTAACATGTTCAGAAGGCGCCCTGAACATTTTATCATTTTTGCTGTTTGGTGAAAATATCTTGGTGTTATTTGTATAATAACATCTTGACGTAGGACTGATTAATTTTAAGGCATGGTAGTTGTTTGTGCTTGTAGATACCCTAGGGTTTGTAGTTTGTTTTTAATTTGCTGGTTTGGTAGTTAGTATTATTTTAAAATCTTTCTTTTACTTACAATATATTTCTGCCTAGAATGTTTAAATTTAAAGTAATATTTTTGTTTTTAAGAATGTTATATGATATGTTTTTAATACCTTTCTATTCCAATTTCCTTTTTCCAACAAGCTTGTTGAGGGCATTCCCTCTCTTGTCTTGTACTCCTTTTTAGTTAGGGACACCTTTCAATTCCAATTTCCTTTCCTTTTTTCCTTCCATCTTTTGCACGGTAAAACCAATAATGGTAAAACCGGCTACCGCTTTTGTAGTGATTACGCTTACCAAAGCGGGTCACTTACAACCTCTATACGTGCTGGATGGGTAGTTCGCCTACCTCCGGAGTTTCGCTGGACCCCAGTTGATTTGCGCCTTATGGTGAGTCGCTGGCTCCTTTAGTGTTAGGAAATAAAAAACATATTTGTATAACATTTTTTTTAGCTTAGCGTTGTGCGGTTATGGTGAGGTGTAAGGGATGGCTTATGTCTAGCTTACACCGTAATCATTCTGTGCAGCGTTGGGCTGACTAGATATTTTTTACTTTTTAGCTCAGCGTTGTGCGCTTATGGTGAAGTGTGAGGGATGGCTTATGTCTAGCTCACACTGTAATCATTATGTGCAACGCTGCGCTGACTAACTATTTTTTTTTAAACTCTAGGCAGGTTGTATTGTAAATTAGCTTATCTTCTTTTAGGTTTCCGGGGTGTACGGTTCTGTCAAACCGTACACCCCCCATTTTCTTTTAATTATCAAATGACCTTGACCTAGTTATTTTCAAGGTCAACAAAAGAGTAAGCGAAAATTTCTAAGTCCCAAGGTCATTTTTATGTAAAATAGCTTTTCTTCTGTTAGGTTTTCGGGGGTGTACGGTTCTGTAAAACCGTACACCCCTTATTTTTTTTTAAAGTTCTGGATGACCTTGACCTACTTATTTTCAAGGTCAATAAAAGTTAGCGAAAATTTCTAAGTGTCAAAAGTAGGTCAAGGTCACCAAAAAATACCCTATGAACGGGGGAATAGACCGCTAAGTAATTCTTTTGGAACTGCAAAGTGGTCTATTCCCCCGCTCCTATTTTTGTTTTTTTGTTATTTTTACATTAACCTCACAATTTTAACAAATGAAGATATTTTTTGTGCACACTGCATAATGTTTGATTCACACAACACATCGTTACACATTTTTTACCTTTTTTTAAAAATATATAAACATTGTTCTTTTCTAAAACTGGATGATGAAGAAGAACCTGTCATGTTGCTAGATCCTAAATAGTAAAAAGTCATTCTGTTATCCCGCTTTTATAAGAAATTGCCCCTCCATTGTAAATTTTGAAAATAGGTCAAGGTCATTCAAAAATACCCTATGAGCGGAGGAATAGACCGCTAAGTAATTCTCTTGGAATTACAAAGTGGTCTATTCCCCCGCTCCATTTTTTTTGTCTTGTGTTTAATTTGACCATTTAACTTTATCAGATGGAGATTTTCTTACTAAATAATAATGAACATTACTGATATTTGGAATTTGAAGATTTACTGGTAATTTGAGCAAGTAGAGTTCATCACAACATCTAAGAACAACATCCCTGTTACTGATCTTCTTTACAAAAACATATTTGTGGTTTAATTTTAATCTGTTGATTTTAATTCTTTTATAGTTTTCAATTTTTTCTGGCAATTCACTTTTGGAAGGTTCAATTTTGACTTTTTCGGAAGGTTGAATTTTGACTTTTTCGGAAGGTTCACGTTTGTTATGCAAATTACACAATTTTTCACCTACACTACACAACTTCACACACCTTTCACCTTTGTTCGCTCCTTTTTTTAAAATATGAGCACATTGTTCTTTCTTAAAACAGGATTTTCTTAATTTTTGAAGTTTTTGAAGTTTTTCAGAAATTTTGTTAGGAGATTTTTTTGGTGAAGATTTTTTTGGAGAAGGAGATATTTTCGGTGAAGATTTTTTTGGAGAAGGAGATTTTTGTTTCACAATAGAAACAACAGATGATGATGATGTTGTTGATGACGAGGAAGAAGACCTGGACGAAGACGAAGTGCCTGCCATAGCGCTGGATCCTAAGAAAGTAAAGATTACTCTGTTTACCTTGCCTTTATAACAGCCCCCCACCCATTTACCCCCTCTACTTTTCGAGGTCAAAAAAATATTCATCCAAGCTTTCTAACACTGGCAAGAAAACAGTTTCAAAAGGTTGATACAAAATTTCATAAATGTCTTGGTTTAAATTTTGCGATGTTTGAAGATATTCTTCTATTTCCTGTACAAATTTCTGTTCGAATTGTTGGAATTCTTCTACTTCCTGTAAAAATGTCTGTTCGGATTGTTCAAATTCTTGTTGTTCTAAGTTAAATGTTGGTAATTTCAAGTCTTCTTCCAATTTTTTAATGTAATCTATTGCATTTTGAACTATAGATTGTCTGTTAATTTTTTTTTTGTTTTTGACTTTCCGGTACAACAAATTTTAATTTTTCAAAAGCTTTTTTAAATCTGTGTTGTCTTCTTTGTTCCCTTCGGTTTCTACTTAATTTTTGATCAATCAGGTATTTTTGGAAAGATTCCATAACGTTTTGATGATTCAAAATGTGGCAAACTATTAATTCTATAAAGCTTTTATCCGCTCAATATATATACTGGAAAACCGGGGGGGGAGGGGGGGGGGGTAGGGGGGGGGGGTCCTTCGCCATCAAGGTGATTGGTACGTATTTAAAGCTTTGAGGTTTGCATAGCCAGACCATAACTATGAGCTCCTTGTACGAGTTGTGTCTGCAGCGGATCTGCACCGATAACCCTATGCTCCGGCATATCAGAAGGGTGTCAGAGCCACTGCCGCCAATTTTGCAAGGAGAGCTCATTTATGAGCATAAAAGACGATGCGTCTACAAAACCAAAATTTGGTTTGAAGGGCCAAATGTTGGTAGAATATGTGCCGTATGTCACATGGTACGTTTTTTCATTAACTGCATTGTTTTTTTTTGTTAACAATATATTTTTTTTTAATTTCTTTAAATTAATAATTTTTTTTTCAGGCGCTTCCTCTTGCCGGCCCGGGGGAAGAGCTTTATCGAACTATTGCTTATAGAAGCGGAGTAATTGGGTATAAACTACAAATGCCGGCACCTCAAGAAAAATGTCATCTCTGCGATTTCTGCCCCCTGGCAAAATACGAAATTAATTGTATGTGTTTATAAACACATATAATTATGAGAAATTAAATAGGGACGGGGAACAGAGCAGTTTGTGGTCTAACCACTTACTGCTTTGTTCCCCGTTCATAGGGTATCTTCAGATGACCTTGACCCACTTTTAAAACTTTATGGTGGGGAAAATGTATATATAAACCGTGGATTATGTGAAGAGGCATCACTTCCCTCACCGATCATCATGGAAAGTTTCCGTATGTTTTACAATTTTTTTTGCACTCCTCAACAACATATTCAATTTATGTTAAATTTAATCCATATCCTCCAGAATGTTAATTTTCTTACGATTAATGTTACTGGGGAAAGAATGGTAAATTTAACATATCAACGTTTATTAGTTACCATCAACCCTTTGGTAGATCCGAATTGGTTTTCAACACTTGAAACATACATTGATACTATGGCTTTTGAACAAGGATTCCATTATCTTTGGGTTGATGTAGATTACATCAACTTTCAAAATGAATCAGATGATGATGGATATGATTCTGCCACATAAAAGTAGACATTAACGGAACTTCTCCCCCTGCCTTTTAGGAAAAAAGAGAGGAACAGTGTTAATTAATAACACTGTTCCTCTCTTTTTTCCGCTTAAAGTTAAATGACCTTGACCTACTTATTTTGAAGGTCAATTGTAACTTAGTGAAAATTTTCTAAGTCCTAAGTAGGTCAAGGTCATTTAAATCTTAGCGGAAGCATGAAAAGAATAGCTACCAACATGCATTGTTGGTATCTATTCTTTTCTTTCCTCCTAGAAAACCCCTTTAGTCCGTGTCAACTTTGATGTGAATTTTTGTACAAAATTGTACATAATAAAGGACCCATGTTTCGAGTCCTTCGTAATCCATAGAATCCGAAGTGCAACAGATTTTCGTACCGTCTGCTTTAACAGCTTCAAGTACTCCACTAATACACTTCAGATTGCTATGATACGTTCTTATGTACCATAGTACTTTTTTGGCTTCGACAAAGTTGTGCACAGCACTAAAGATCATGAGGGATTCCATGGCAAATGTAACCACAAGACTACAGCACACCTTATATATATATTGTGAGCCCAAGGCTATAGCCTCGATTTTTGAGTTTTTGCGTCATAACTTTTATACCGTTGGTTTTATCAAAAAATGTGACTAGACCTTTTTTGTTTGTCTTTTAATTCCGCTTAATTTGACTACCCGCACGATAGATTTGGAGCATTTTTGTTATATCCACTGCCATCGTGTACGGCGACGCAGTTCTAAAGTTGAACGGCAACGAAATCAAGTTGGCGACCTCCCCCCCCCATCAATACGGTCAAGGTCAAGGTCAAGGTCAAGGTCAAGGTCAAGGTCAAGGTCAAGGTCAAACAATATTAACCCACCCCCCCCATCAATTGATGGGGGGGGTCGCCAACTTGATTTCGTTGCCGTTCAACTTTAGAACTGCGTCGCCGTACACGGTGGCAGTGGATATTACAAAAATGCTCTAAACCTATCGTGCGGGTACTCAAATTACGCGGAATTAAAAGACAAACAAAAAAGGTCCAGTAACATTTTTCGATCAAACCAACGGTATAAAAGTTATAACGCAAAAACTAAAAAATCTTAACATTTTAATTATTTTTTTTTTACTTAATATATTTCCTAATTTTATCAGGTGGGTATTCAAATTACGCAAAATAATCTAATTTACAATAAATTCCGGTAACAATTTAATAACACCAACGGTATAAAAGTTATAGCGCGAAAACTAAAGTTTCAAGGTCATTTAAAAATTTTAAAGTCCAAGAGTAGGTTAACCAAATGTAGGTCAAGGTCATTTAAAATTTATAAAAAAGGGGGGTGGGGAAGCGTGGGGTCCCTACTTTATTTTATACTACTTTATTTTATACTACTTTATTATATCTTATACTAACATGCAACGGTTACTGTGTGTGCTAGACATAAGCCATCCCACACACCTCACCGCCTTATTATATCTTATGCTACCCCTTAAATGCTAACATGCAACGGTTACTGTGTGTGCTAGACATAAGCCATCCCACACACATCACCGCCCTATCATATCTTAACCCCTACCTAACGTTCCCCCTATTCTAACTTATACTATGTAATATTACAGTTACGATGTGTGCTAGACATAAGCCATCCCACACACCTCACCATAATACTACCCCTAACTTATACTATGTAATATTACAGTTACGATGTGTGCTAGACATAAGCCATCCCACACACCTGACCATAATACTACCCCCTACGTAATATTACAGTTATGGTGTGTGCTAGACATAAGCCATCCCACACACCTCACCATAATATTACCCCTGATAGCTTAACCACGCAGGAAATGGAAAGGTAGTTGGATTGCCATTGCGGCCGATCATTATAGAAGGGCGCCTCTTCTACAATAACCGAACGCGATGTGAGCTAGACATAAGCCATCCCTCACACCATGGCGAACATTACGTTACAGCATAACCCTGCTCATAAGAGCACGAGCTACACCTTCACCGTAATGCTAAAGCGAAACGCTGCGCGCTCGCCTATATCATCGAGCTGAAGCGGGCGGCCTTGACTTGAAGGTTGACATATCCGCCTGCTGGGACGGAGGCGGACCTTCACCTTAACCGCGCCGTGGTCGATGACCGAAGGGGGGGGCGTTGCTTTGACTTTGCCACCTAGTTCACCTTGGACGCCGAGCCGGTAGCTTCCGCTTACACTACCTTGACTACAAGGTTGCCGTGTCTGCTGCCTATAATAACCCCACTTGACCACCTCTTGTCATTCTGCCACTTGCCACTTGCCACCTTTGCTGTTAAATTTTACATTCTCATTTTTTACATTTTTCTTTTTATTTTGCATTATGAACTTCTCATCCTCATCATCCAGCCATGATGCTTCTATCCTACGAGGTTTGCTCGAACAAGAACTTGAATATACTATAAGAAGCCAACTTCAAGAAAAACAAGTGCTGGAAAATGAAAACTTCATGTCCGACATGTCCGAATTTTTTATTTTTCATCAGACTCCGCCCGCTCAACTGTCTCAGCCTGCTCAGACTCCACCTGCTCAACTGTCTCAGCCTGCTCAACTGTCTCCGCCCGCTCAATCATCCAATCAAGAAACTCCGCGTCCTTCACTAATAGTCAAAATCCCCTATCCATTTCAACCCGCACCATGTAAAAGACTGCCAACAAAAAAATTGAAGATCAACAGGCTGAAAAAATATCATCTACAAAATTTTGAAAAACAAAAACAACCTTGTTCACATCCTCAACGAAGAAAAAAATACAATTTTTATCATCGACCTGCCTAAAAAATTGCGTGTCCCTCCAAAGCCAAAACATCTGAAAATTACAAAGGACAGCGGCAAATTAAAAATCAATCTTTTTTAACTAATAAGTACGGGTTTCTCCATACCACAGGTTTATTTGGTCTAGGCCTGTGGGAACCTCTTTACCCTAAAAAGAGTGACCTCTAGCGTGGTGGTGAGGTTGACGTTCCTCTAAAGGCTTTAAAACTAACGAACCACCGACCAATAAATGTCTTTACCCAAAAACTAAAAAAAAAAATAATAAACCTAACAAAAAATCCGGCAACATTTTATAATCAAACTAACAGTATAAATTTTACTATGCAAAACTGACAAATTTTATTTTACATTATCACTGAGCCACCTTTCTATTTCTGGTGAAGCGGAGGCTGTTGACCCGACCACTGACGCCTGCGCCGCCAACCTTGTAGTAGCCGGTTGGTCGACCTTGTTGCGTCAGCTGGCACAGCAGATGGTCACATCCTACACTCAACAGTTCATTCTCCGCTTTGCCACCAACCTAACAACTCCTGCTTCAACATGAACCGCTCCCAGTATTTCAAAATCTGGTACAATTGTTTCTCACGTTTACAACTGCTGGGGTATCGAGTTCTTCAATCTAATAACAATCGTGATTGGTACGATGTCACATCTACAATTGCTGTAAATCCTTTTCAGCCAGTTGGGAAAAACATTCTCACTGGCATCAAACTCAACACCGAACCACCTCTTTCACCTGTTTTACCACAATTACCCCAGCAGAAACTATTACTAAAAAGACTAAGACTAAACACCAAATATCACATCATCAAACGAAAATCCAATATTTTTTACCTATACAATAAAGAAAAAACCAAAATTTATATTGTTACCCTACCTAAACATCTTTCCATTTATATAAACCCAAAATACCTTGAACTTACAAAACAAGGTAACAAAATCAAAATAAAATTGTCAAAATAAAAACCCTTTTTCCTTTTCCTCCTCCAAAAGTCCACCCTGGTGGCAAAAAAGGTCCTTGTAAGGACCGCCATAAAACTTTCAAATTTAGGGTCTCAACCCTTGGTGACTAACAAGGGGTCCACGTACCTCTAAGTCCCAAAGCGTTGCTGTCTGGGGGGGGGGGTCGCCAACTTGATCTCGGGCCAGGTGTGCAGCAGATGTTCCAAGGTCAACAGCTTGTATTGCCAACTGGTCGACCGATGCTGTTGCGCAACCGTTACGCAACAAGGTCGGCAGCATGCGAGGTCACCAGAATAACTAACCCGGCCCAGTGATGATGTCAAGTAAAAGTTGCCAGTTTTTGCGTTTCATTCAACGCAAGTTTCGTTGGTTTTATTCCTTGGTTTTATTTTTATTTCGCCTTTTTTGTTTGTTTTTTAAAACTCGCATGATAAGGTTTGGAAACATATTAATTAAAATATGAAACATCTTTAAAAATATCGTAACTTGTACAAAGTTAAATAAGTATTTCAAAACAATATTTTTAAGCTAAATGTTAAGAACTAATGTTTACTACTGAGATGTTTACCCTACAACATCTACATTACAACTAAAACTAAATATCGAAAACATTGCGAGGAGTCTCTTATGGTAGTGGGGGAAGGCAGGTGTGCAACATATGTAGCATCGCCCTAACATTTCAATTTTAAATTAAATGTTAAGAAACAGAGTTTATATTTAATCGCAAGTGTAGTTTAGTTTTGCATTTCTTCAACTAAATATTTTAACTAAGTATTAAGAAAAGATAATAAAGTAGCATCTTTAAAAAATATTGTAACTCCTACAAAGTTAAATAAGTATTTTAAGCCAAATGTTAAAAACAATTGTTTAGTACTGAGATATTCACCCTACAACACCTACGTTAGAACTAACACTACAAATCCAAAAATTGCGAGGAGTCTCTCATGGTGGTGGGGGAGGGCAGGTGTGCAGCAGATGTTCCAGGCTGCACATGTCAAGGGAGGTTGCAGCGCCACTATTGACATATCAGTTTGCTGGTAGAACTCGCAGAGTAAACATCTAAATAAACATGAGTTCTGTTTTATATGTTTCTTTTATTAAAGATGGACTTTGCATTGAAACGCAAAGTTTTCCTATTGATGCAGATCCTATACAACAAATTTTAGTACATCCTCCAGAAAGTTATGATTCCATCTACATTTCAGTGCAAGAAACAAACGACCCCCCACCACCAACAACTCCTGATGCACAGTAGGACACGGCTACCACACGTCATTAAAGCTTCAGCTCTTTACCCGAGCACACATGGACTCTGAGCCTCAAGATAATACTGTTTCTTCTACATCTACACCAACTTCCGAACAATTACCTACTACAAATGAAACTACTACAAGTCTACAAGTAAATGAAATTTCATCAACTGTTAGTTCTGATGCGCAAGCAATAATGTTATCATTAATTGGTTTCGACTAAAAATTCAACAATGGAAGAAGAAAGAAATTCGCTACTTTACAACTTGGTTTTTGTGAACCCGTCGAAATTTATTATTTCCCTACTTTCATTTTTATGTGGTTACAATTTTGGTTACCTTGTTCAGGAAATGCTAACAGATAAAAAGGAAGAACATTCGCTATATTTTAAAGTTTATGTTTATGTAATTGCATCTTTATTTGGATACTTTGTAGCAGGATATTTTCTTGTTAATTTGTCAATTCCATTTTTTACATGGTATTTTAACAGACGTGAAAATCAACAAAACAACAGTTTGTAAAAAGAAGCAAAAATTATCTTGCATTTTCGGATTTTCCGAAAATGCAAGATCTTTTTTAAAAACATCCCCAAACGACCTTGACACACTTCCGGCCATTTAAAATTTAAATACCCAGCACAGCAGGGCATTTAAACTTTAAATACCCACCACCAACACGTCACAGCTACGTCACAGCTGATGACGTCACTTCCGGTCACGTGACCGGAAGTAGCTGTCAAAAAATTGACTGGCTGTCAAAGTTTGATTGAGCCAGAAACGCCACCTCGCCACTACTCAGGTGTTTGTTTATTCACTTTGAATTTAATCGTTGCCACAATAGACCGAGCCGATGTTGCAATTCTTCTAGTTTATCCAACCGGTTCTTTTGATATGTTTTGCAACTACATTTACAGTAGCAGAAAGAATTACATTTTGTACAAGCTTTTCCGTCAACTTGATCTTCAGGTATTCTAAAACATTTTTCTTTGCAACAATAAGTTATAAATGTTAGATTATTTCTTTTGGATGACATGTTGGTTGTAGCTTGTCTTAAACAGAACTGAGCCTCTCAACGTTAAAGTTTCGTATTTATGTAAAGTATTCGAATAAAACAATCGAATAAAATAATCGAATAATACCATCGATTAAAAGTTCAAGGTCATTCGTTTGAGTTTTTAAAAAAATACAACATATCAGTATATAAAAACATATACTGATATGTTGTTTTTATCTTTTTATTTAAAACATTTTTTTTACAATATTTACAATGTTATTTTTGTGTGATGTGCAGAGTAAGTTCCGTAGAGTTGTGTCCGCTCATTCCGTGTGACACCAAATATAATGATCCTGGCTGAATTTCCCGCAGATCTTCATTTTGCAGCAACTGGACGAATCGTTTTGGAAGATATACTTGAAACTTTGGTTCATCACCTGGTGTAAATGGTGCATCGGATAAAGATGCGACGACTGCGTCTCCATGTGTTGTATCAACTTTTTTTCATTTCATGAACAATATAATGTTTGTGTTCTTTTAGTTCTGAACATTTCTCGATAATTAGAGTATTTGATTTTGAATGCAAGTTGAATTGTTCAACTAAACGTTGGAGAAACTGTTGTGATGCCATCCTTCACAGGAGATGTTGTCTGTTCGGAGTATGGAGTTAGACTGATACTCGGAGTGTGTTGTCTCTTCGTTTATATAACCTTCAGAACCCCCACTACATTCTTCCGTTTGTTGTTGTAAGTAAGCAGCCAAGTGATATGCGTTTTGTAATGAGCATTGAGATTGGTTGTGTTTCGGATCTATTGTAGAAACACAAATATTTCTAGTATCAAAGTGAAATGTTTTGTCCAGTTTTATGTTTAAAACTTCTTTGTTCGTGTACTGTCGTATCCAATTATTTTTATCCAATCCTCTAGTATATATGTGTGTAAATTGTTTGCAAAAATGAAACATAATTTTGTGTACATTGTTGTACGGTAGAAAACCTTCAAACCAATGGATATGATGAAAATTATTTGTTAGCCATCTGTTTGTTATTTTAGCTTTTGACTTTAGTTCATGGACAGAACACGGTGCTTCAAATAAAAACGGGTACGCTACTTGTGTAAGCAAATCTAAAATTACCAATTCTTTTATGATAAATCTATCATCGTTTCCGCAAAATGCTTGAAATACAATTACACAAGGTTTTGCTGCCATTTCTTCATCCTGTCTGCTCATCATGGTGTCTGCTGATCAACTGTTTTCCACACCACGGTAGGTTAGATATATTAACCAGGCCGTACAGTTGTAGGCACGTTGGTGTATGTTTAACGTGGGCACCGTCCCAAGTAGGCCTACCCCACGGTTTATTGTTTTGTTAAATTACATTGTAGTTTTAAACTAGCAAAGTTTCTTCTTCTGTATTGTTGTTATTGGTTTCTTCTTCTGTACTGTTGTTGTTGTTGGTTTCTTCTTCTGTAGCTTCCGTTGCAACTTCAGTAAAAGGTTCAAAGTTTCTTAACTGCCTCCACATTTCCACTTCATGAGGTATTCTATTAAAGATGGATGTATCTATTGGTCCGTATTGTAATGTGCTGTCTGGTTGTTTTTCGCATGCATCTACCAGATATTCCTTAATAACAGAGCTTGAAAATACTAATTGGTTCATATACCTGGTAATAGGTGATGTTGCATAGTTTAAAATGTAGAATTCTTCACGTGTTAGTAGAATTTTATTTTCAAATTGTGTCGAGTCTCTAATTCTTACTTGTTGTTGACCACGATGTTTAATAATGTAAATTTCATTGTCACAATCCAAAAGTCGAGTGTTAGTTTTTCTTCTAAAGAAACTGTTGGCTAAGTAACATTCAATAAGATGTAGATGTTTTAAAAAGGAATCCCAAGACTTTTCTGAAAATAAAACCATCTTTGTACCATGGCTTAGTATTACTGCGGGAGAATAGTCTAATGATTTTACCAATCCTATCGACACACTTTTAATCATGCAAGATGAAATAGGATAAAAGATACGAAGGAAAACTTCAGTTAAAATGTTTGGTGGAATATTTTCTTCAAGTTTTCTTTTCTTTCTTACGTTTGTTTTATTATTTTCCAACTTTTTATTTTGTTTTCCAAACTTAAAAAAGTCATCAATTTCCTTTACAACATTTTCTTCAAAATGTTTATCATCATCATTTTCCAATAAAGGTGTTGTTTCGGAAACGCCTTGTACAACTGATAAAGAACTCATTTTGTTTATAATGCTGTAGACGATGTTACCCATACAACTGTAGACAGTCAACTAAACAATTTGCGTTCCCGCTCCTGCTTTTATAACCGAGGGGTGGGGGTATTTTTTTTTCTTTTCATTTTACAAAACTGATTTTACTATACCGGTTAAAGGTGTATATGTAACAATTTTATCATGTAAAATTAAACAATAAGCAGATGTATCTTTGGGTACATTTTGTTCAAATTCCATTTCTATTTTTATATCTACACTGGAAGATTTTACAGATTCATTTTGTTTGGAACAATCAACTACAACAATCGGATAGGTAGATTTAAATAGGTTTGGCGTTAATAAAGGTGTGTTTGTTTTTCCATAATATGAATTTTGGAATCTTGCGTACATATCGTACAAAACGCTAAACCTGTCTTTTGTAAAGTTTATGTTGAAGTTGTCGTATGGAAAGAATTGCGAGTTTAGAAACACCTTAAAATTTGTAAGTTTGCAATGATCAAATTCACCAGCATGTTTAGTTATTTCATTTCTTCTTTTTGTTTGTAATCCAAATATTACATATCTTGCCTTTTCCAAATGAGTAGAAGTTTTTACAGTCCATGTATGACGTTGTGTTTCCGGTAAAACCGGATATTCATGAAACTCCCAACTTCTAAATGGTATTACGATCTCACGATCTGATTTTAAAGTTCTTAATAATGAAATTCTATTTTGATCGTTTAACCGCACATGCGGTACTCTCCAAACAATCTTGTCTAATTGCATTTTCCATTCTAGTTTAGCTTCCGTTGTTCCATCAGGTGCCATAATAATATCTTTGTCGTTTGATGATCTTAACAAAACTAATTCTTGCTTTACGTTTATTATTATTTTTCGGTAATCTTCGGCAAAGCCTAAAAGTAATCTTAAAGGAATGTAAAAGTCAAAATTGCCTGAACTGTTTGGAGTGATTGTACTGTAATCTGGTGCTACCCATCCTGCGGCGGCCAGCATATTTTTTTCACTCGGTGTTAAAGATGCTAATCCTTTTAATGTACTTGTAATTCCCACCTTTTTTGTTGAATCTACTGTAACTCCGGAAATTTCATATCTTATATCATCAAACAAATATGCCATGGGGTTATTTATGAACGGAACAGTACTTGCAGTGTTTCCATCTTTTTTTGTTACTCTTCCTTCGATATACAAATAACTTTCACATGTAAGTGTATAAATATCTTGTTGTTGTATGGGAATTCTAATTTCATCATTATTATTTAATTTTGATGAAGCGTAAGGGTTGTGCGTATGATATTCCTTTTCCCATAGGGTTTCGTCGAATGTCGGACCCTGCACTATATCCAATATTTCCATTATTAATAAGTTTTAATCCAATTTCTTCTAGAAAACGAATGTTATCACTTGTTAATCCTTCTATAGCTGAAGTGCTACTAACTTGTGTACCAGTCAGCTCTTTCTTTTTAAATGATAACCCCATTGTTATACTGTTATACGGTTGATGTTATATGTATTCGTATAGTTATAGGTTCGTCTCTAAAATCAATATGATTTCCGTCTTGATCTAGTATGTTCACCACAATGTCTGAAATAAAACTGGTGTTTAACGGTAGGTACTCTAAGTTTTGTGGCTTTTCCACAATTTTAAAACCCGGAGTGACTGTTGGATAGAATGTGTGCAATATATGAGTATTTTCACCATCTCTATAAGAACCATGTATAATATTACATGTAATATCTATACTGTTAACTTTCATTATTGTCACAGTTCTAGCACCTGAATGGTTAATATTAGTTTCTAAGATTTTTGTTGTCTTAGGAAATCCTAATAAACTACCAATTGAATGTTCTTTGGTAAAATCTATATAATATTTACATTTAATTTCAGCTTTCATAGTATTGTTATTTCCTTTTATTGTTATATTATCTTTTCCCATATGATTTTGTATCGCTTCATTTATATCATCAATTTCATATGCTCCAGTGGGTAAACTAAATACCTGTATATCTGAATATTTGTTTGTATTTTTATCTTTTGTTTTGTAATAATGTATTTTGTCATTAACATTTTCAGTAACGTTGGGAATAGAATTATAAGTTGTTATATCTAATAATGCGACTTCCCATAATTTAACTTTTTCCAAACGTAACGCAGGGAAAAGAACACTTCGCAAAGTAGATGAAGTTCCAGTTAATGATACTGTATAGGAAGACATCTTAAAGTTGACTAACGCTTTTTGTTAAAAAATCTAAACATAAATGTCCACAGATTACAGTATCATCAGGTTGCTCTCTTTTATAATTGTATAGTACATTTTTAGCTGTTTTAAAGTAATATTGTAGTTCTTTTGGTGGTGGGAGATTACCAAAAGTATCAAAGTAGTAAATAGTTGATCCTAGTTTCTTATAACATACCCAATGAGTGCCTGATCCTTTACTATTATCTAAATTTACTATTCCGGTTTCATTTTTCCAAATTTTAACAGGTAATGCATCTTTCATAAACACTCCTCTAAAAAATGGAATTTTTAAACAAGAAACATAAGTAATTAATTCTTTATCTGTTAATTCTTTATTTGGAATTAGTAATTGTTTTTTTCTGTTTAATACACACGATACGGTCTTAGGTATAATCCTCCTCCTTTTTTTATCATTGACCATATTGTTTGTTTCTTTTTATTTTTACCTGCGGTGGATCGTCGTTTTCTTCTTATATTTCCTCCACGTTTCTTTGCAGGTTTTCTCCTTCTTTTTCCACCTCCTTTCTTTTTTCCACCTCCAAACATCGTTTTACCCTTCATTGCTGCTGATACCGCTAAAGCTGCTGCTTTTTCACCGATACTAGCGTCACTGGATGTTACTCTTTGCCAAGCTTTTTCAGCAAGTGCTCTATCCGCTATTGATCTATTTTTAGTATCTGCAAACTTTGAATATGCTATATCGTGTTGTTTGCAGGCTTGATCAAGTTTATTTATTCCAAGATCTCCTCTAGCAAGTCTTTTTTTCAATTTTGTTCCAGGACCACAATATTGATAACCTCCTGGTAAATGTAGTTCTACAGGTAATAAATCGATAGCTTTATTAACTATAGCTCCAACCGACTTAGTAATAAGGGAAAGTGCTGTTGATGCTATTCCTCTTCCTCTCTTTATAACGTGTCGATTATGACTGATGCGTTGAACTTTCAACATGGTCTTTTATAGTGAAAGGAAATGCTAATACTTGTTTATTTTATGAATGCTTTTTAATGAATGATGCACTTATCCTTTGACATTTTTTATTTATAAGTAAGTTTGTTTATGGGTAAATAATTTTTTTCCAGTTTTGCGGTAGGATTGTATCTTCTTCATCATCATCATTAGAAGATCTTAAAGTATAATTTTCCTTATTTAAAAAATATTTTTCCATAACATTATTTTTAACCCAATGCAATTTTTGATCAGATTTTATAGGGTTTATTGTGTTATAAATATCATATAACACTACACTTAAGAGTCTTACAATGTAATTTACATTAACAGCATCAGTAAAATTAATAGGGTCTTTTAAGCTAGTCAATCGCAAGTCTTCACAATAAAAAGACTGCCTACCAATATCTTTTCTTAGAAAAAGATTATAGTAAATATGTTCCCTTTCATGCATTTGTGCTACTGTAACTGCATCACTGTCTCTTAATCCTTTTGCAACATTGAATAGTGGTATCCCTTTGCAATCAAACTGTTGACTACCGTCTTCATATACTTTTAATACAGGAACTTGTCCAATTGTTGCAACATCAATTTCATCCGACCCTTTTTTAACATTAGTAATTTTTTTCGCATCAGCATCCCATTTCTTATTTTTTCATTTCATTATTTGACTTATTGTAGCTGCATCTGATTTTGCAGTTCCTTCCTTAACGTTAGTTAACACTTTATTTTTGCAATCAATTGTATTAATATCATGTGTAATACAATAATCTGTAACGTATTGAAGGTTTACAGCATCTTTTATATCTTTAGGGTCTCCAATATCATGTATTACAAAGTTGTAAAAGGAAAATTTATCTGTTTTTTCAGGGATGACTGAATGTAAATACTTTTTTGTAACTGAATCTTGATCATTAACAGGATCTGCTATATTGGCTATTCTAAGATCTTTTGCATCATATACTTTATTATTACTCCTAGGATCAAATCGTAAGGTTTGGTTTATGTACCACATTAAATATTCCTTATTTACCGAATCATGTTTATCTATTGGTTTTGGAAGATTTACAATTCTATAAAAATTAGCGTTATACACTTCATTTTGAAGCTTTAAGCTAGGTAATGTTTCACTTTTTAAAGTTTTGAAATTTACTGCATCATTATCATCTTTTGGATCATTTACAAACTTTAAACGTTTGTTACTTATATCATAATCTCCATCGGATGTTAGTGGTAAACCACCTCTTTTTCCATAAGATCCTATTTTGCTTCCAATTTCGGAATACCGTCCAAACTTATCCACACTCATGGTTATACTGAATATTTAATCGGTTATACTTGTATTATATATATACTCATATTTTTTATGCAATTACTCCTCGATTTCGTAGTTCACCGACCAAAGCTACCCATTGCGGTTAAAATGTTAAAATGCGATTAAAAGCTACCAAAGGGTTGCGGTTAAAATTAAAAAATATATTAAGTAAAAAAATTAATAAAAAATGTAGTTTTTGCGATATAACTTTTACACCGATGGTTTTATCGAAAGATGTTACAGGACCTTTTTTGTTTGTCTTTTAATTCTGCGTAATTTGAGTACCCGCACGATAAATTTAGAGCATTTTTGTTATATCCACTGCCACCGTGTACGTCGACGCAGCTCCAAAGTCGAACGGCGACGAAATCAAGTGGGGGCACCCCATTTTGCCGGGGGGGCACCCCATTTTGCCGGGGGGGGCACCCCATTGTGCCGGGGGGGGCTCCCCATTTTGCCGGGGGGGGCTCCCCATTTTGCCGGGGGGGCACCCCTTTAACTTACCCCTTTGGGACTTAGAGGTACGTGGACCCCTTGTTAGTCACCAAGGGTTGAGGCTTTAGCGAAAGCCTAAATTTGAAAGTCTTAGGGTGGCCCTTAGAAGGGCCGTTTTTGCCACCAGGGTGGACTTTGGAGGTGGGAAAAGGTTTTACTCGGTAAAATTTATTTCCAACCTGGTACCTTTCTTGTTTATTTTCAAGTGTCGAGGGTTAAGGGGAATAGGAATTTTTTTTGGTATATCAATAACATAAATTTTGGTTTTTTCTGAGTTAAAAATGTAAATAGTAGGAGATAAATGTCTAAAGATTTCATATTTTCGGTTAGGTTTCAATTTTTTTAGATGAAATTTTTGCTGGGGTACGTTTGAAGATACAGGTGAAAGAGGTGGTTCGGTGGTAATTTTGGTGCCGGTAAGAATGTTCTTTCCAACTTGCTAAAAAGGTTTTCGAGCAATAGTGGTTGTAACATCATACCAATCACGATTGTTATTCGATTGAATAATTCGTACCCCTAGAAGTTGAAGATAGGAAAACCAGTTATACCAAATCTTGGTGTACTCCGAGCGGTTCATATTTAAATTGAAGTAGGTGTTGTTAGATCGGTGCTAAAGGAGAGAATAACTTGCCAAGTGTAGAGTGTAGAGTGTGTTAAGAAATCAATAACTTGAGCACCTGGTGTGCCAGGTGATGCAACAAGGACGACGACCTGTATTACCAACTGGCCGCCCGCATGCGAAAGTGTGACGCAAGGTCGACGACTTGTATTGCTAACTGGTCGGCAGCAAGCGAAAGCATGCGAGGTCACCAGGAATATAAACCTGGCCCACTCGGTCTCGTTGGTTTTATTAAACCTTTTTCGTTTATTTTTTAAAACTCGCATGATAGGGTTTGTAAACATATTAATTCAAATATGTTGTAAAAATTTTCTTACGATATTTTATTGCAAATATTTTTTAAGCCAAATGTTAAGAAACCATGTTTCCATTTTAATCGCAACTGTAGTTTAGTTTGCATTTCTTCAACTAAATATTTTAACTAAGTATTAAGGTAATATAATAAAGTAGCATCTTTAAAAATATTGTAACTTGTACAAAGTTAAATAAGTATTTCAAAACAATATTTTTAAGCCAAATGTTAAGAACATTTGTTTAGCACTGAGATGTTGACCCTACAACACCTACATTACAACTAACACTACATATCCAAAAATTGCGAGGAGTCTTTCATGGTGGTGGGGGAAGGCAGGTGTGCAGCAGATGTTCCGTCCTGCACATGCCATGTCGAGGGAGGTCGCTGAGCCACTACCAACACATCAGTTTGCCGGTACGACTTGCACAGTAAACATCTAAATAAACATGATTTCTGTTTTATATGTTTCTTTTATTAAAGATGGACTTTGCATTGAAACGCAAAGTTTCACTATTGATGCGGATCCTATACAACAAATTTTAGTACATCCTCCAGAAAATTATGATTCCATTTACATTTCAGTGCATGAACCTAACAACCCCCCACCACCAACAACTGCTGACACGGAGTAGGACAGTTCTACCACACGTCATTAAAGCTTCAGCTCTTCACCCGAGCACACATGGACTCTGAGCTTCAAGATAATACTGTTTCTTCTACATCTCCACCAACTTCCGAACAATTACCTACTACAAATGAAACTACTACAAGCATACAAGTAAATGAAATTTCATCAACTGTTAGTTCTGATGCGCAAGCAATAATGTTATCATTAATTGGTTTCGACTAAAAATTCAACAATGGAAGAAGAAAGAAATTCACGACTTTACAACTTGGTTTTGGTGAACCCGTCGAAATTTGTTATTTGCCTACTTTCATTTTTATGTGGTTACAATTTTGGTTACCTTGTTCATGAAATGCTAACAGATAAAGAGGAAGAACATTCGCTATATTTTAAAGTTTATGTAATTGCATCTTTATTTGGATACTTTGTAGCAGGATATTTTCTTGTTAACTTATTGATTCCATTTTTTACATGGTATTTTAACAGAAATGAATATCAACAAATCAACAATTAAGAAACAGTTTGTAAAAAAAGAAAACAAATAAAATATCTTGCATTTTCGGAAAATCCGAAAATGCAAGATCTTTTTTAAAAACATCCACAGCTGACCTTGACCCATTTCCGGTCATTTAAACTTTAAATACCCACCCCTACACGTCACAGCTACGTCATAGCCTCTGACGTCACCAGACCGGATGTAGCTGTCACTTTTGATTAATACTTTTTGGCCCAGAAACGCCACTTTGCCACTACTAACCTAAGCACGGGACCGTCATATATTTGTCCGTAAGCACGATAACTTTTGCAAACATAGCGTTTTACCTGGTGAAACAGTTAGGCCCGGGGTAAAAATATAGTTACTAGATGTTCCCCATGCGCGGCTTCGACTACCGTTACAATGATTGTGATGCAACCAATATACACTTCGTGCCCTCAGGGTGAAATCCCCAAATTATAAAATATTGAAAACAGTGTCATTATTAATTGTTGTCCTAATTAAATAGAATTAATTATCCACTGTAGATAAGCTCCCACAACATTAAAAAAGGCCTTTATATATAATTTATTACTAGATAATGACCCCAGCTTCACAGCCGGGAAATAACGAATGCTGCAGACTATGTTTGAATTTATAACTATTTCAAACCATGTCAATGTGTTTAGTTGTAATCAAAGCGTGTAGAATCTCTCCCTACGTCATTATTTTAGTTTTTTAGCTTTAATTTTCTTAGCAACTGTACTTTTCCCCACCTTCTATGTTCAGTCGAATTTTACTTATTGTGATGAGGCAGTGAAATAATAATTTGTCTTCCACCAGTACAAGAGTTCCAAACCATATGAATAACATTTGAATCAATAATTTAAAAATAATGTGAGTTCAAATTTCTACGCAGGCAATATATTTCAGCTCTACGGATTACCGACACTAACAGCCTACCTAACTGATTAGTGGCAGGTAGAAAACAACAGCAAAACCCGGATGCATTGTGACAATTATGGTTTGGAGAGTAAGCCAGTCAATGACATACAATCAAGTTGTGTTCGTTACAATCGTGTTTCTCGTCTCTTTACAATAATGACTAATATATTGTGTATTGATTTATTCGTGCAGGTGGGGTAAAAATATATGTATTACGGGAGCAAAAATAATCGAGTCCCTTATAAAAAATCGTCCTTAGAATACCGTGTCCCTCAGTAGACAATATTGAGATTTACTTCTCATACACTTTTAATTTTTTAATACTTAATGTAGAAGTTAAAATAAATTGTAAAAAAATCCTATGTCCTATATTTTAAAAATTGAGTCAGGATTATTTAGTTCTCTCTGAAAGACAAACTCACGAGTTGGACGGTGACGTCGCATTCAAAAGCACTTGGGGTTGTATTATAATTAAAGTAGGAAGGCAGAGGAGCGAGCAACCAATCGGCGCGTGAAAATAATGACTGCCATCGAGCAGTCCCGGAGTCGACCGGTCGTGGTCGATGTCGCCTCCCCGGCTTGATCCCAATTTCTCTGTTTTTTCTTAAACTTATTTTTTTAGTTTTAATATTTGTGATTTTCTTACTGAATTTAACTCTTTATGTTGAAAATTTTAGTACTTGTAACGTCTTTTTACTAATATCCGATACTAAAATATTATGATTAATTGTTATTAACGAGAATTTGATTAGTAAAAGGTGGAAGGAGTGAAGTAATTCAACCCGATGAAAAATTATTTTTATCTAACTATTCTGAAATTAACTCATCTAAAAGAATAATCGGGACCAGTCAATATCACGATGGGAAACATGATTAAATACTCACTCAAAATAGTGAGCGAGTAAACTGTGAAGAGAACATAATAACTTAAATACAATCAAAAATAGAGATGAACTCATAGAAAAAGTAAATGATTTAAATATGAAAGGACGATACACCATTATCTCAAGAAAATTATTTTAAAGAAATAAAATACATTAAAGATATAGCTAGATATAATGGTTAGGAAACAAGAATGGTTGATAACATGCTAATCAAAGCCATAAAAAGAAGAGAAAAAAGAAAAAGAACTACACTGGAACCTATTAAAGAGAAGAAAAAGTGGGTCAGTACAACCTATACTTTACACTATAAAGAAATCAAGATGTCATTCAAGAAAAATGCAAATGTTTATGTTTCTTTCACAGCCAACAAAAAAATGAAAAATATCCTCGGAAATCCGAGTAAAACAAAAGAATATTCTAAATCTGGCATATATGAAACAAAGTGTGAGGATTGTGAGATGAAGTATGTTGGGAAAACAAAAAGAAACATAACAACTAGAGTAAAAAGACACATATCTCACATATTACATAATCGCCCAGAAAAATCCGCCATAGCTAAACACTGCTTGGATATGGACCACTTTATTTCTTTGAAAGGAAAAAAATTATTAAAGAACGTGGCAGAACCAAACAAACTTAACGCTTGGGAATCTTTATTCATTAATAAAACAAGCAACTTAGTGAATAATGATAACGGTCCAATTCAAAATTTATCGTTATTAAACTCAAAATTCACAAAGTTATAAATTTAAGTTTTCATATATAGCTATTTTATTTTTACTTGTATACACATTTAATTCATTTTATTCTTTATAATTTTATCCAAGTGTATTTATTAATTATGGTATTTAACTGATCATATGTAACATTTAAATGTCAAAATATTTGTAAATGTCCCTTCAGTTTGTGATGTGTCTGATGATGCTGGTGAAAGGCCTCACACATTAAAAAGTATTTAAAATATTGGTTTGTTTTCAATGTAAAATTATTAAATACAATGGTTAAATCACGAGAACATCATGAGAACGGAAGCACGTCTACATCTAATTACAGCTAAGATAATTCGACCAACTTTTTCTTTTATTGCTGATTATATACACCCACAAAAAATTAACGATCAAAGTATAGGCTTATAATCCCTAACAAGGAATTTAAATCATAGAATATGATTTCGGATTCTGAATCCTCGTATTCCCAGCTTTGTTATTCCATAATTATCGCTTAACCATATTTTGGGATTTATAATATTTTTTTCCTTTGATAACCCTGAAAGTCAAATTATTTTAGTAACAACATTAAGAATTACAAAGCAGGTACAAATCAAAAGGCGCCTGTATTAATTTGGCCTTTTAATTTTTTCACAAATTTTATATGATATTTTTTCATCCAAACAATTTTCAATGTGTGGATTTCTTAGGGTAAATTCAATCAGTATTAATTTCGAGTCACACTTTTAGGTACATTAATACGTTAAACACCCTTATATTCCATAAAAAAACTGTTTAGTTGTAGTATGATAAACCTTGAAAAATGATATTACGTTTTCCATAAATTATCCAACCACGGGACATGATTGCTAACAATATGGTTATAATAACACGGACGAAAACAATTGATGGATTGTTGAAATACTGGGAGTAATTGAATAAACATATCCCTTGTCAGGGCGGTAATTATTTATGAATCAGTTTATAAAGCAGTCGCGCTACCTCATGATTCAAGACTATAATATTAAACAGGATCCACCACGTCAATGTTTTTTTAATATCACCACGTCAGTACGTCACATAACAGAAATCCAATTCCAGTTTTAAGTGTAGGAAAATTATGGCAGGGTTTCTTACGACATTAAGTCAAAAACGGTCCCACGACAGCCGGAATATACCAACAGGTTTCTGTCCAAGCTTAAGTGTTTTTTTTTTGTATTAATATCTCATAGGCTGGTAGTGTTATATCGTAAATTTAAAGCAAAGATAAAAATACGGTATGTCGAAGCCACAGTAGTTAGTTTCAGGTTTCAGTTTCAGTTTCAAGTTCAGTTTTTGATTTGTCACTTTACTATACAAAATATTTTAATAGCGCAGTGATACAGTAGAAAGCGTCAGTGAAAAGTCGGTATGCGTGTTTACGGTGACCGTTTTACCTACAGTGTGTAGTGTGTACAGTACACTTTGGTTACAGTGTAAGTAGTAATGCAGAGTACAGTTCACAGTAGCATACTGGCAGTATTCAGTCACACACTGGCATATAAACAAAAAACTGTAACATTCTACACTGTATACATTGTAACTGCGTGTAACCATGTACGTATGGTGTAACAGTGTAGGGGTATAGTGACAGTTAAAGTGACAATGTAGGCGGCCTGCGACTGGTCGACTGGTCGCCACTATGCAGTGAGGGGTTAGCATTAATATCCTCAGACGTCCAACACTCCTTTACAGAAACCGATGACACAGAAAGACTGTCGATGCTTCATTATCAAGCCTTGCGTCCCTCCCTACGCAACTAGGGCAGCTGCTACAATACACTTCCAACTAAACTTCTGTCTTCCGTCTCTTTCTTATTGGTTCATTTAATTTCTTCAGATACAGGGTGTTTTTTTAACGCAACCCATTTTTAAGATTGAATAATTCACATATAAATATGAAATAAGTATTGTTTTATGGTTCTTTACGTTTTATACACTCTATTATTTTAATCTGATCACATTTAGTTCACTTTATGTGCTCAAAAAATCCGCCAGTGGCATTTGTATGAAGTTATGCTCTCTCTATCAAATTCCCGAACACGTGTTGCTAGGTACCTCTTTGCATTGCATTTGTTTGACGGACTGTTTGAGCACACAATGTAACTTAAATGTGATCAAACTTAAATAATAGGCTGTATAAAATGTAAAGAGCAATAAAACGATCCTCATTACACATTCATATGTGCATTATTCGATCTTAAAAATGGGTTGCGTTTAAAAAAAAAAAAAACACCCTGTACTTACACGAGACTTTCGGGAGAAAAACATTTGAATACTGTAAAATTTGGCTACAAATTATATTCATTTTTATATCATGCTCACGTTCTCATAGACTATCATATCGAGTAAGCAGGATAATTAATTAAAAACATTTGAATAGAAACTTTGAAATAAAGTTAATACGATGTTAAACTAAATAGTGCCGCTATTGGTTTAAAGTTAAGCAGCCTTAAGGTACGCTTCCATTACAACAGAATTTTATCGGGCATTTTTGCCCGACATGTGCCCGGCACAAATCCCCCAATATGTTGGAATGGAAACAGCCGGACACAAGTGCCGGGCACAGCTTTGTGCTAGCCGACTGACAAAACATGTGCCCGTGTCGCAAGAAACGGGTAAATTGGAAACGATTGGGCACATGTGCCTGCAACTCATGCATGCCTCTTTGCCCAAAAATATGGGGTTTTTTACCAAAAATTTTCATATGAGCCCCGAAATATAATTCTAATGCATATTCAATATAATAATAATAATATAAAATAACAAAAATTTTAAGTCCTTACTAAGTATTATAAAACAAATAATAAACGCGTTATCGTCAAAATTGTGCACCTTTTCTAATCGCATTGAGTTGTCTTTAGTGGTTTCGTCCTGGAAATATATTTTCCTACAGTTACCTAACAATGTACATGTTCTCTCACTGATTTGAGAAAGCAAAGTGGCCAATTCGCTCATCAGTGAGACAATGTTAACATTGTCTCACTCTAATTACTTTGTCTCACTCCAGATTTGTAACGTGAAGGCACGAAATAGTGAGCGCGTAACATGCAGACAAGGTCGTATGCGCGCGAAATACGTTGGCAGCACTGGCTGTAAATCAGCTGGTCAGCTGCTGTACTGTTGTATTTGTCACAACACTTCCGGTCACGGCAGAAGCCACCATTTCATTGATTTGCCATTTGTAAACATTGAAGGTGGTTTTGCTGTCGCAAAATGGACGTTAATGACGATTTTAGTAATAATAGTTCACCAGAAGAATCCTGTACTCCAGAAGAATTAAAAATGTGGCGAGGAATGTGTCTCTAAATCTTCTTCCAGAGAAATAAAAACATAAATATGAAAAAAGGTTGAATTGTTTACCAATTTATTTGTTTTATGGTAACTGTAGGAAAAATATAATGTGCAACTCGAGTGCAAAGTGCAATCGCCTCACTCGAGAAACCATTCCTCACTCGCCTACGGCTCGTGAGTAAGGATTTCTCTCGAGTGAGGCAATTCCTCACTTTACTCACTAGTTGCACAAATAACTATTGGTCTTCTAACCTCTTATGAAGAGATTATATGCTCCTTTCAATTGTATTTTTTCATAAAAATAGATTATTTACCGGCTGCAGGACTTGTGCCCGACACTTTGCTGGGAAATGGAAATAGCATGAAAAAATACACGCAACATGTCCCTGGCATATGTTGGGCACTTGTGCCCATGCCTTGTTGTAATGGAAACGTACCTATAAGCAATGTTACGAACAAACGAACTTACAATTAAACTTTAAGTTACTGTTTTTCATATAGTTGTATTGCCAGATCATCAGAGTGAGTTATTTAGTTAAGAATAGGAATACCTAAACCGACCGTATTATTGCTGCTATCTAAGTCATCTCGAAGAGCACGCACGATTCATAATGAGGTTTGTTATAATAATGCCATCAAGGAATGTGTAATTACCCCAAAGTAGTGAACATTTGATGAAAGTCCCAAAATAAAGATCCATCGGTGGTCTAACAACACTCGAAGACCTGGTGCATTAGCTTTGAGGAATCCTTGTTAAACGTTTCAGCTCACATGGGTCCACGCTTTATGGATTATGTTGCTACAGAAACCTTATTCTTTAGATGGGATATATAGTACGTTTCAAATGAAATTATCTGATAATTATAGCTATTTATAGATAAAGAGCTGAGAAAATTGTTTTCCGTCAATAGTTAAATTTAGTGTAGACTGAAAAATGGCACAGAAATTCTTGGCAGAAAGCCTGATAAAAATGCATCATTTGCAATTAAACTACCGAAACAAAAAACCAGACTAAATTTTTAATTTTGAACCCCCTTCAGGAGAATTTCGGATAATTAAATTTTGGACCCCTTTACTCGGTCTATAAGGTAAGTCCAAAATAAATACCCAAGTTGTCTCTTTACCCCGAGCATTCTGGTCACCATATTGCAATCTTTCCATTTCCTTTCAGAGTATAATTTTTTTAATATAAGAAAAATATTTAAAAATTGTTAAAAACCCTCTTTTTTACTTCTGAGAAAGTAACTGTGTGCTAATATGAATATTAGAGGTTCAACATTTGATGATACCGTGCAACTAGGTACCTCTCAATTCCCACATTCTCCTCTCATGAGCAGTGGCGAGGCGTGCGGTCATCTACAGATTCGCCGATGACTAACTCAATTTTAAAAGTAAATATTTTAGATAAAACTACAGATAACATAATGTTAGAAGCCTAAATGTCTATTATTTTCAAGAGAAAATCATAAATTTTCGGAGTATCAGGCTATTTTTATGCACGGCGTTTTGCTTTGCGCGCCAGATGCGCCGCGTCCGTAGTTCTCTATTGACTAAATCCGAACCGATTCTCCGAGTTTGGAGAATCCAATCAAGAGGAGCGCCCGGGAACGGGACGACTGCTACTAATTTTTGGTCTCTCTGTCCATGGCACTACTGCTCCGATCATTAGAGCGGATTAATTAGGGTCAACTCGCTTGGTTCGAAATGGCACTACTGCTCCAACCGCCCGGACAGGTAGTCGCGGTACATCGAGGGAAATCGGGAATTTAAATTCCCCGTCACTTCTGCTTGACTGTTATGCCTCCTATAAATTAACAATTGCTTTATGAGTTGTCAAGTTGGTTACAGAATAACAACAAAATGTAAACAAATTCAGTCACGAGTTTTATTGGAGCAATGAGCAAAAACTAAACCCAGATACTTTCTGATTGAATTTACACCAATATGCGGTCTCTAGTATAGCATATCAGACAATTTAAGGTAAAAAAGTAATTTCAGTTCAAAGCCAAGCATAGTTTAAGGAAAATAACATTTTTCTTAATTAAACATTATATGGCGGGAAGTACAGCAGGCTCTTCATGGCTTATTAAGTAAAGAATTAAAGCAATACCCTTAAATTTTATTATTGATTCAGGGATAAATTATCGATTTTTCCTGACTTATTTCTTCCTGAAAATTAGCTCATAAGACTCATGAGAATTTTGCGTCTAAATTTGAACTACTATAGATCACTTAAAAGCATGAAATACATTTCCGCAAGCAAAGGATTTCCAACACCATTGTACTTAGGAACACATTGTGGTACAGTTATGCATTACGAAGAACATGTGTCATCAAAGAAAGTAAACTGTTTCCAGTAAAAACGTCCAAAACCCATCAATTGCACTTACAGAGGGAGGAACGGTGCATTCCACCGGGTCCACTTAGGAATGCCTAGGCATGCCGAGGGCATTTGAAAATGTTTGTTGACCTCCCGGGAAACCCTCACACGGCAAGAAAACTGTCATGTACTTCCGCCCTTCTACGTAGAGTTCAATTACATTCTGGATTGATCATTACCACCTGAGGTTGAACTTCTTTCTCAATTCATCTGTTAAAGGTGCTGCTATACATACACGTCACGTCGCGTCCATTTTCAAAGTGAATGAAACCTGTGTAATCAAATGGAACCGGCTATACACTGGAACCGGGTACATACACGTCACGTCACGGCACGGCCCGACTCGAATGCTCTGATGAGCATACACGGTCGAATCGGCCGAATTGGGACGCGACGCAACGTGACGTGACGTGTATGTATAGATTACACCAACGTCCACTTGGCCATTTGGCTCTTGGAAACTAGAAAATGCGAATCGATGCGAATATGTATAGCACCCCCTTAAAAATGTTAGTTTTATTTACAGTACTCTATAAGCGATACCAAAAAGCGACTTTTTCACTTGACTTGCGTTAAATGTTTAATTTATTTGAAAAATAATAAAAGTCTTATGTAACCCGTGCAACGAACGATTTTCGTAGAATAAGACATATTCGTAGAATAATATTAGGTAATAATTTAACGAACAGCCAGCGTTATTGATTTACTAGAACTAATTTAAAAAGTCAACGGCATCAATGAACAATGACCCTGTATATTTCAATGGTCGGTCAAAATGGATTTGAGCACAGGGGGTACGATTCCAGGGGGTTCAAATCCGGGGTAGGTACATAAATATATAGGTAAATAAATACCGGGGGCCAAGAGTCAGTAAATACTTCATAAAGTAGTTTTTTTACATTGGAGTGAATGTGCAAATATTTAGCCGTTCCGGGACTTTTTTACACACTGTATACAGGGTGTTCAAAAAATGTGGGGCAATAATTTACGTAGTGATTCCTTGGGTCAAAATAAGCAAAAAGGTTTATATAAACATAGGTCCTAAAGTGCTTCGTTTTCTGTCTGTGTGTCAGTTTATGATTATATCTAATCATATCTCACGAAGCACTTAATGTATAAACTCCAAACTTGGTATATGGGTAACCACTATTAAGAACTATTTTTGTAAGAAGTATCGAATTTCTACTTTGTACCATTTAAAAATTGCGACTATTTTTTGTTTACAAAGCTAAATAACTTAAAAACCGTAAATTTTTGAAAAACTATACAAAGACAAAAAAGTTGCGAAATTTAATTAATTAACGATGATATTCAGATTATAAGACTCGGACCAGTAATAATGGAGACATTTTAAATTTTCCGAATAAAACATGCAAATATGAGACATAATGTTCTAAGGAACCATGTTTTTATGCAGAAAAGTTAAAATTACTCCGTTATTCGTGGTCCGATTATCATAATCTTAATATCAGCATTAATTATATTAAATTCTGCAACTTTTTTGTCACTTGTATAATTTTTCTAAAATTTATGGTTTGGTTTGGTATGGTTTAAGATATTTAGCTATGAAATCAAAAAACAGTCGCCATTTTGAAATGGTACAAAGTAGAAATTTGATACTTTTTACAAAAATAGTTCTTAATAGTGGTTACCCATATACCAAGTTTAAAATTTATACGTTAAGTGCTTCGTGAGATATGATTAAATATGTAAAAATCATAAACAGACACACAGACGGAAAACGAAGCACTTAAGGACCTATGTTTATATAAACTTTTTTGCTTATTTTGACCCGAGGAATCACTACGTAAATTATTGCCCCACATTTTTTGAACACCCTGTATACAGGGTGTCCCGTAACTATCTGGTCAGATGTATATAGCGTTATAGCTTAGGTCAAGACTAACACATTTCACCATAGGAACATGGGTCTCTGGTGCATAGTTTTCCGTGTGTCTGTCTGTATGTGTTTCTTACAAACAAATTCATAACTACCAAACTGTTTGAGCTACAGCGTTGAGATTTTGCACAAATGTTTATGTTATTAGGCCCCATCAACGTTTAAAAGTATACCAAAATATTATGAACCGTTTCAAAATGGCGGCCATTTAAATTTTTGATGCCAAATTTCATGAAAAATGATAATTCAAACAGATAATTGCAAGATTCATAAAGTAAGTCCATTTTATCTAGTTTTCCATGATACCTTGTTTGAAGAATCACTGAGAAATTAGTTTTTTCGTAATCGATGACCACTTTTCCCCATATAAACAATGTTAAAACACGGGGTGTTAAAAATCAAACTTTAACGGCTTATATCCACTTAACTAGGTTTTAATTATCGTCACTTAATTTGAAAATAGGCTTGCTTTTAACTCAGGAACATTTTATTAATAATGAACTCAGGAACACTTTTACAGTATCCAATGTCTTTCAAATATAATTGTCTTATTTTTTAATAATTATAATTTTTGATATACTATCATGATTATGCAAAAGTGTAACTATTAACTTATACTCTTCAAAATACTCGATTCGAAAAAAACTCGGGAACCCACGAGTATTTTCAAAAACTTGACGACTTCACTACTCGCACACCCCTATTACAAACAAAAGGATATTCAATCCGAAATTTTAGGTTTGGGGATCGAAAAAAGACATTAATTCGAAAAAAATGCAAATTCATTTAATTATTCTATTTGCTGTCCTTCAAAACAAAAACGTCCAGTTTAAACACCTTTTTATTGTAAACAGCCAAGCGCCAACATGCTCCTCAAGAAGTATAATAACTTTCCTAATTTTGTTAGATCTCCTAAGATCAAGTTCAATAAGCAGCATAGCAGAGGATCCGCGGGGACAATATAATTCCCGTTTTCCCGTTGCCTTGCGTCGACTACCTGTCCGGGCGGTAGGAGCAGTAGTGCCATTTCGAACCAAGTAAGTTGACCCTCGTTAATCCCCTCTAATGATAGGAGCAGTCGTGCCATGGCCAGAGAGGCCAAAAATTAGTAGCAGTAGTGCCACAGCCGAGCGCCCACCTCCCCGCGTCCATCCCCACCACTCACACCGCTGTTGTGTAGAGGCGGCCAAGCGATTCTCTGTCGCTGGAGAATCGGTTGGCGTCCGGCTCCCTTCGGCTGTACTCGGCAGCCTTCGCCACGTAACGAGCAACTCTCGACTTCATTGTTGCTGTCAGAGCTACTTCACGGTGCAGAGAGACCTACTCCGCTACTCGCGCATGCGCAAAGAGACCTAAAATAGTTCGCTTCACAGTGCAGAGAGACCTGCTCCGCTACTCGCGCATGCGCACAGTTCTCGCGCCGCGCACTGTGCTTGTGTTTGTGTAATTTCAATGAGTGAAGTTGCAGTGGTTTAATTAAATTTTTAACATGTTTTGTTATTAATCGATGAGCACAACAATGACTGAAGGAGAAGGTGATATAATTGTTCAACTGAAACAATTATAAAAATAAAACTAAACTGATTGAAAAATTATAAAAATGAAATCTTAAATTGCTTACTAAAATAGCTAGCTGCATTTTTCAATGTTAAACTTTCATCCGAGAGCTTTTAAGTATCAGTATTATTCCATTCGCCTTTTCAGTAGAGTCATGGATGTTTTTATCCATGGTCGTGGGGTCTATGAATGACGCTGGGGGACGGATATCCAGGCCGGTCAAGCGCAGGTCTGTCGCGACTATTCTATAAATAGCAATATAGCCGTTCCGCCGCGCGGCGCCGGCGCAGTCCCGTGTACTTCTACACTATCAGCAATGACCACTCAAAAATGTCACGCGTCGCCACTGCTCATGACGCTTTAATTGATAATAAAATCCCGTTAAATTAAAGTTTTACAGTTCAAAACGCTCTTAGAAATCTGTTACCCTTCAAGATAAGACATTACATACAATTTTTATCCATGTTAAGAAAGCATTATAATAGAAGGCAACAATCAAATATTCTGCTTTTAAAAGTATTTTTATTTTGCTTACAAATAATTATTATTATATATATATACATACATTTATATTTGAATTAATCTCTCAGTTTTTAATCCCACGAAGGATATTTAACTTTTTTTATAAATAAGTCTATTTCAATTATTAAACAATATACCAAAACCGTCTGAATCCTGAATAATATTGATTATTATACCCAAAGTTATCAAAATGCTAAAGATATCAATCCCTAACCACAAGCTCTAATAAAAAATAATAAAAGAAATCGTTTGTATCTTTTGGTCAAATAAACTTAATGTTACTGACTTAGAAAGGCTCTACCTAACTGGGAGTTCTCGTGAATATACAAGTAAGCTATTCCCTAAAGCACAGTAAAAAATATACTATATATATTTGATGTTATACTGGATTTGCTTACTATCAATCCAGTATGTTATGCTGGATTGCTTATTATCAATCATTGTTTCATTTGAGGTCGTTTACAACACCAGACATAGACAGTGCATTAATAAAGGACAGTTACAGATCATTAGCAGGGTTACTGCGAAGTCCAGACTAAGCCGACATCAAGCATTAATTAATATAGATGTTTCCTGTTAAAAGGTCATATTCATATCTATAAAAAACGATGAATGAATTTTTGAAGAAAACGGCAATACGCCAAGTTCCAGCATACATCACATTGAATGCTGTCACTACTTAAATCTACAATAACTAGATCACAGATATTACAAATGTCAACATCATTGTCAACAGTCATTTTGAAAGATAAAGTCAATGATTAGAAAATTCAAGGAAAAATAATTTATTCTATTTCACAATACATTTTCGCCTTTATCAACTGAATGAGTGACCCAATCTTCAATGTGATGAGACACAATTTGGAGAAGTAGGTTTTTGATTTATCCAATTCCTTTTCGGAAGTCTTCTCTTTATAAGTTTTGCCTATTTTAAAAAGTGGTAAATTCAGGTTAATGTTAAGTCGAAAATCCGTCATTCGCGTCTTTTTCTATTTTTTTTATATCCCAGGTTATCTCTCATTCTATATTATATTGAAAAATAAAAGGAAGATAATTCATACCTTTGCTAATCTGAAGGGAAGCATTTTAAGAGAAACTTTACACCTTCTCATTTCAATTTAGGGATAGAATTACTAGCTGCACCTTAAGAGTGTAATTGCACACCCATAACCCAAATTAATCCAGTGGTTATAAATTTAAATATTGCATATTGTATAATGTGATATCATAATCAATTAGTTATCCTTTCAGCGGGCGAAGCCGTGGGTAACAATGAAATTTTGAAACAAGTTTAAAATGTTTTAAAATTATTTTGATAATGTTTTTATGGGTTTGTACACTCTATATAGTGACATACACACGAATGTGTTTAATTCATCCGGAAGTAATGATAAATCCATTACATGTTTCTTTCAAAACTCGCCGTTGCATTTTATATAGAAGGAACTGATTGAAAGATTGAAGAAGATTTTATAGGCAGTAAAAGAGAAATGGGAATAAATCAAGCGAGTTTGCCAAGTAGAGTAGAAACTGAGAAACAGTAGTAGCAGCCACTAAAACAGAAGTCAGAAGTTTGTCAGTATAGGTGCGTGTCTGCAGGAAATTACAACATTTCAGTACCTAAAGCCCCAAGTGTGCAGCTAACACGCCTTCATCACACCTCCCACCTCCTTCACGAGTTTCGCTGACAGCCACACTTCCTTCCCAATTATATCGTGTAGCTGTGCCTGGTATCGTGTAACATCGACAGCTTCATTCACCATAGGATCATATCGTATGACTGTGTCCAGAAACGGTGTAGACACGAAAGTGTTTTTTTTCATTATTTTTTACCGTCGCTGACAACATTTTTTGTTATCTACTATTTTATTAAGTCATTGCCAGTATAAAAATATAAGATATATATTTAAAATATATTAATTATGGCTTTAATATTTTTAATATACATTTTTAAATATATGTTTCAATATACTTTTTAATATAACATTTGTATACTTAAAAGTTATAATTTATACGTTAAAAAAATCATATTTAAATTATATTTTAAATGTATTGATGATTGTATGGGAAAAACCTAAATATTTGTAACTATGATGCGTCCATTTAAGTATGATAAGTACACTTACGTAATATATCTGAAATGTAACATTCAAATCTAAATTATTATATTTTTTATACAATTGATGTATATTTCAATTTATATAACGAATGTATATAAATATGGGTTTTATCATATAAAATTGTATAATTGATTTAATTATTATACATTGAATAATTGTATTCAAAACATAAGATCCAATTCAAAAAATTCAATTATAAATAAGTGGCCAAATGTAATATGTTTTTCCGTTCTCCAGTAGTAATATATATATTTGAATGTAACGTCTTGTTATACTCCAGTTGTAAGTCAGTTATGTTGGTCGCTTGTGTGTCATAGTAATTTTAACTTAACTCTTATTGTCAGTATGCACCTCTTGGCAGGAAATTTAAATAAATTAATAAAATGGTCTTAACTATGGAGCGGTTTTCAACAGGGTTGATTTTCAAAACAACTCAAAACATCTACACATATATTGAAATATGGTTTATTTAAATAAATTTGAATTCACCTTATCCATGCACCTGAAACATTTTTGAAAACTCCATGACCACTCTTGCCCAAATAAATATTTCACGTTGCTTTTATTTTGCCACTCCAAATTATATAAAAAGACTTTCTAGTATTTTTTTCTCATAGGAAATGTGTTTTTTACGGTTTCAGAGTCTATATAAATACAATTTTTAATATATATTTAAAATATATTTTTTATTTATTCCCGAATTATTCCACGAGCGTTCATATCTGGAAATAGGAACCAGTTGACTACCGGTAGACGAGTTGTCGTGGGTGTGAGCGTCTCCCCATAGCTTAACGGTTTTTTAGCGAATTTCCCCTATAGGAAATAAGCTATTACCGTAGATCTCACGGTAAGAGTGAGTGGTGGTGTGCGGTCTCAGTGTCAGTATCGGTGTGAAAAGAGAAGTTACGGTAAAATATGACGATGTCATTATACAAATTTGGTTTTCGTTCATGTACAATGAGGTAAGCCTAATGTCTCTTGAGGTGTTGGATTATCAACGGGATCAGGGTGAGTGAATCCAGTTTATATTACTAGAAAAAGCCAAAGACGAAATTTTATTAAACTGTGTTGAAAATTAAGTAAACTGCAAAGTTGTATTCATTTCTCATAAGGTTAAAAGTGGGGAGGTTAGTACGCAGGTTTGTTGCCACTAAATGTGGAGATTTCGTGCCATAATCTGTTTGACCTCAACTGGAAGAAGCCACAAACTAAGTTTTATAATATGTTGAAAATTAAGTTAACCACACTATTTAAGGTTATGTACAGTCAAAGTTTCGGAACTATTTATTTATTTTATTTATTTATTTAACGGATACACCATTTTACAATCATACATGCAAAAATCACAGCTATATTACAAATATTACCAAGTTCTTCTATAGCTGCAAAGAATTTACATATAACAAATATTACCAAGAAGTTCTAGCTATATGTAGCAAACTAATACATCATTGGTATTAATAAACTACAGATAACTAAGCATGCAGCAAGAAAACTAACAGAGTGCCGAACTAACAGAATGCAATGCACGATAAATAAAAAACTGAATACATTCAAAAATTAAATTATGACATACAAATTAAAAGAAAAATAATTTTCATGGCTAAAGTTATCTTTCAAGTACTTGTACAAAAACCATGACATCAGAGCAATACTGAATTCCACAGAAAATAATAAATATTGTTGAGCTGGAACAAACTAATAAACTAATAACAGACCTACACTAATACTATATCTAACAATGGAACTGAATAATAATCATTACACTGTGTAAAAATAAACTATCAATAACAAATTAACAGGCATATAAATATTCTGACAAGATGTAACAAGTACAAAAAAAGTCAAAAACAAGCATAAATCTCAAGGATACAATTTGTATGCAAAATCAAGCAAGGGAGAGCAAGACTGACAAAAATCAAATTCATCAAACCTAGCAAGATACAATAACATAGTGTTGAACAAGTGTTACGATTAGGGATTGAAGATTCAACTCGGGAAAACGCAACAAATTATTAACAATAAGATATGTCTCTACTGATCTGATAAGAAAACACTGAAAGCAACTTTTTGGATTAATTGTTGGCTGACGCAAAAAAGTCCAGGTGTCTACAAACAGCGTTGACCAGCCATTGAACTCTGACCATAGGTGAGTTTGCCATTTAAGAGGTAGGATGAGCTCTGCGTGCAAAGAGGTCTTGAGATTTAATTCCACCCTGAGCCCTCAAGGAGACCATTTGAAGCTAAGTTTGCAGTCAATTTTGTTATTCAGGATCTTGTAGAGACAGACAACGTCTTGAACCGCCTTACTTCGAGAGGAATAAGGCCCATAGCAGTGGCAACCTCCTCACCTGAACTTCACGGTAGGGTATTCCAAGTCTAACACCGGTCAGTCGGATGAAGCGGTCCTGGACGTACTGGATATCTGATGAGCCCCTTAGAGTAAGGCGACCAAACAACAGACGAAAATTCGAGGATCTGTCTCACCAGAGAGCAATACACCATCTTCAGAGCCGCGAAACTGTTCATACCTCTAGTTGAACGCATGACAAAGCCAAGCATTTTGATTGCTCTGGTACAAACATCGGAAACGTGGGCATTCAATCTTAAGTCAGGTGAGAGTATCACGCCAATATCTTTAATCATATTCACTCTCTCAACTGAAGACTCTTTAAGCTGGTAATCAAAAATGAAAGTATTTTTCTTTCGTGAATATGATATGACATTACTTTTATTCGTGTTGATTATCATTTCATTCTTAGTGCACCAATTTTCGACATCTTACAAAACCTGCTGGAGGATGTAACATTCTTGTTGGCTCCGCACATCGGAAATAATCTTCATATCATCAGCGAAGAGCAGAATTTTGACCAAGTCTGAAGAGGGTATGAAGGCCCAAGATGAGAGCCCTGGGGGACGCCTGAATATGCAAAAAACTTTCAAGACAGTTCACCTTCATAGCGTACTCTAAGCCTCTATCACAGGGGTAGCTCTGAAACCAGCCTAGTAGGGTTCCCTCAATCCCGATGCCTTTGAGCTTTGCCAGCAAAATGGGATAACTTACTCAATCAAAGGCTTTAGATAGGTCAATATATATTGCATCTACTTGATGACCGTTTGCGAAAGAATACAAGATAAAGTCCTGGAATTCAACCAGATTCGAGGATACCGATCTCCCAGGCATAAAACCATGCTGGACAGAAAAGAGAACTGTCAGAAAAGAGACTAGAGTTAAATTAATTCATTTGATTTGGCTAGACTCTAGGCTTTGGCCTACACCAACAATAACATGGCCATATAAATTTAACTCTAAAATTACCAAAATCAGTCTAGGGCTGAAAGGTATAAATTAACCCAAAGTTCAACAACAAAAATACAAAATAACTGTTGACATAGAATATTTGAGAAGCCTTTACTCAGTTTTGAAACAGTTATTGCAACATTGAACTCAGTACCATATAAACACAGAGACCCAACTAGGGCTCAGCTCTAGTCCAACATGAGAAAAGGAATATTCCTCTAGAAAAAATATTAAGTATTAAACTTTTGATGGAAACAAAATAATGGAAGATGGAAGCGAAATCAGGACAAAACAGAAAAGGAGGTGATCAGCAAATGGGAGAGAAAAGCCTTCGAGAAATTAACCCTTCCGTTTGGCGGAATTATAGACCATGTTGCTGAAAAAACAGAAACACAAATAACTAGAGCTTGGCAATCAAAAAATTGGTACTTAACAGTAAAGAATTAAACAAAACTAATAAAAACCCTCAGAAACCAAAACTACATAAAATTTCCCAATGAAACAAGAACTACTTTCTATAAAGCAGAAGAGGCAACAAACCTTCTTGAACAGAATGTGTGCCCACGGCACCGCATTAACCTGCCAATAAAAATTTAAGCACTATAACAAGTGAACCTAACAGAACTGTTACAATTGAGCCCTTGGATTACGTCAATCCTCCTGTAAAAAAGGTAAACTTAAAAAAAACTGTATAGAATTTCAAGAAGGAGACGGTAGAGTACGGTTTTTGTTTATTATTTAACAAAATTCCGCGCAAATCAAAAAATAATTACTATTCAAGTAAGCTTGAAAACTATAAGGATGATGTTTCAAAACAATGGAAAATTATCAATAATTTAAATGGATTTAGTAAAGACTAATCTATCGACCGGATTGAACTAGATAACGGGACATTCCTTATCTCGTACAGTCCGGTCAGCCAAGTACAACCTCTACTGAAACACTTCCTACCAATGGGCCTGCAAACATAATTTTAATTCCCTTTTTATGTAGTGATTTTCTATGATAAATCCATATTTATACTGTAGTCCCATCTACACCAGAAGAAGTAAATTATATTTTTAATAAATTAAAAAAATAAACAATTCACAGGCTTTTATAAAATTACTGTTTGTTTACTAAAACATATAGATTATATCATTCCACCAGTTTTAGTTTATATAATCAATCCTAGTTTCAGTACAGGCATTTTTCCAGAAAGTCATAAATAATGTTCAGTTGTACCTATTT
The DNA here is from genome assembly GCA_035578135.1 of Flexamia atlantica. Lineage (NCBI taxonomy): Eukaryota > Metazoa > Arthropoda > Insecta > Hemiptera > Cicadellidae > Flexamia > Flexamia atlantica. The sequence goes on from JAQJVK010000007.1 coordinate 27,070,617, forward strand.
TAACAAAGCCCAATTTAATTGAATTAGATAACCTCAGACCAACCAGCCTCTTTTCGGTTTTTTCTAAATTAATTAAGAAAACAATATATATATATATATATATATATATATATATATATATTAAGATTACACAATTTTCTCGATAAATCTAACTTTCATAGTAATAAGCAATTTGGTATTAAATGTGGATCAACAGAAAGTGCATGATTAGCTGTAATTGAGCATATTTTCAATTAATTGTTAAATTAAAAACTATAAACAATGTGACTTTTTGTTGACTTCAAAAAAGCATTTGACATGGTAAATCATTAAATTCTTATTAATTAATTATAGGCTGCCGGTGCTAGAGGAGTAGCTTTAGACTGGTTCCATGGTTTTATTGTAGGAAGAAAGCAGTTAACAATTTACAATACGTTCAGTGATTTCTTTATTGTTCAGGCCGGGGTCCCACATGGGTCAACGACCTCTGCAATGCTCTTATTAATTTCTATAAATAAAATACACGAACGGGTAAACGACGGTAAAATATGCAAGAAGTGAATGGCAGTAAAAATTGCTTGTAGGCCTATGTACCGATAGCGGATAAAGGACGAGTAACTTTTTTTGACACATGAATATACTACTTCATTTGTTTTGTAAAGGACATTTTACTAATGCTTCGGGGAAATACCAATTTCTCATAATCTGAAATCTGGCGGACCCCCTTCTACTGGGACTCCCAGGCCTCTCGGTCCCCCCTCCAAGAATTATTCCGTAGGTGTGCCATTATAATGCATAAAATTAGTTTAACCACTTCATTACCAAATTGACACTCATGTTCAAGATGGGTTTAATTTATCCTTACTTTTGTTAATTATTTAACAGAGATCTTCGGATTACATCTGCCCGAATTAAAAATATGTTGCAAATAATTTAAAACAATTATTTCAAAAAGGGAAAATAACATAGATATTTTACGGAGGACTTCAGACAATTTATAAGATTTTATATGAAGTTACTTTTTAAGATTCTGATAAGGCTTGGCTTGTATTTAATTGTAATTGTTTTATTTCATTGAAGTTTTTCTTGTTTAACTTGTTTTAAGAGTAAAGTGTCAATTTCCTGATACCTGTTTATTTAAGATAAATCCAGTTTATCATTACCGATTATGTATAGAAAAAAAGTTTTGATTGCAAATGCGTTTGACGAGGAAAACATCACATAAATGGTACTTTTGTAATCAGAAGAAAAATTTATTTCCAATGAATGTAAAAATTTTACATTTTTGCATTTCACATTGCGGACTTGGGAATTATTCTCAAAAAACCATACATGCTATCGTATGCTTTTTTGAGTAGATAAAAAGAACCTATGAAAATAAAAAGAAAAAAAGAAAGAAAAAAACGTTTATTTCTCAAATCACACGTACAATAATACAATTTCTGCATATAAATACAAAAACAAAGGTACAGGTTTAAAATAACATGAAAAACATAAAATTTAAGACACCAAGCTGTAACCTTTCTGCGTGCATTTGAAAAATATTACTTTCCTCCAAGGCTTAGCCTGTTTGGAGGCTTTATTAATATTTAAGTATATAAAATAAAACAAATGGCAATAACGTGATTTAACATTTTTCTATAACAAAATACATATATTGAAATGAAATGAAATGAAAAAATCGTTTACAAAACTAAATTTAACCACAGAGAAGAAGCATACAGAGCGCGCGTTTTTACGAATCAGTGTTTCGCCCTAGTACTAGTTACAGTTGAATCCGCTTGGTAGCGCTCGAAGCTCCAAACGCACGTTGGGGCGAGAGCAGCAGGAAGTTGTGACGTATGTCGCCCTCCCCGACGTCCCCCACCACTCGGCAGTCCCGTGGACCGATATGCCGAGCGCGGCGGCCGCTGGCTGGCCAACTGGCCCGCTGCACGGCCCGCTGATTTCGCTATTTGTACGAATCTCTGCTGTAGAAATTTGCGATTTCCTTCAAATTAAAGGAGAATCGTATGATAATTTTTCAAAATACTACTGTAGTGATTATTTAAACTTTATCTAGGAATAGTGGAAAATCAAATAATTTTTTATAGACCTACTGGTGATTGTTGTACTACAAATATGTAAATCTGTTACTTACGTTTCACTTTTCTTGTATTGATAATGCTTTTTTATAATTTTTTGACATTGTTTAAGAAATTAAAATATAATATGCTCGTTAACAAGACTCTGTGGCACTAATAAATTTACGGTATTATTTTTCAAATATTATCAGTCCTTTAACTCCACTGACTCCACTCATTTTGAAACCTCTGGCGGTTTAAAAAATAACAATGTCGTACTAGCTTTTATATTTAAAATTTGTTTTTCAGCTCTAAAACAAGATGTACTAATGTTTTTTAAACGATTACATGTAACCGATGTTTTCTTGTAATCATGTAATGTAACATGTTCCAGTGTATGTCTTGCCTCGTTTACACACTCCTTTATGCTTATAAAAAATTATGTCTACGTCGAACCTTATACATTCATAATCTGCATAAATCGAGGAATCTAACAGTGTAAATATGTTTTATATAAGACTGAAAAATAATTATTTATGAAGAAAACTTAACTGTATTGTTATAATTGTGACCTGAAAAAGTTAGTCGGCTACTACTTTTTTTATTTTTTGGTCAGGTGAGTTTCGTCTGCACGAAAGTAGTAGCTAATGAGATGAACTTTACACTTTGTATTTAAACTTTTTTTCTAGCACGTCTAGTTTTCCCAGAAACTCAGGTTAAACTAAAACTACTTCGGCCGCGAGCCCGCGACGCGTCTGCCGCCACACCCGACCCGTCATTGGGTCTGGCATAATTAATTACATGCACATCATAATTATTTACGATTGACCATTGTGTCTTACAAATAACTACCATAAAAAAATTTTAAACCTCTGATGTATAAAAAAAAATCTCAGTTAATTTGATTTATATCGCAATTTCAATACATAAGTACACATGTAAATCTTTCTTACAAACTGACTAAAAACAATAACTTACAACAGTTTGAAATTATTTTTTCGTTATTTAGCCCATTTTCCATTCTTTTGGGCGATTTTCCTCTTGTTCCAGGACAACTGACATTTGTTGTTTAGATGTCTATAATTCTAATAAATAGTTAAATAGTAATAAATAGTATTCTAAGTTCGGGAGTCGTTTCTGCAAGAGGCTACACTACAGGCCACCATTATTCAAACACATTTTAAACTAATAAACAGCTTATCAATCAAAACTAAACCTAAATAGGCAAATAATACACTTATATCGACACGAACAATTGTTTACAAGAGTGTAGGCGCGCGAAACAGCGTGTACGAGCAAAACAGTGTGTCCAATTTACGGAAGATAATATCCCACGAAAAAAATTCCCAATTTATCCCTCATTTCTCCAAGTATTGTCTCATATCCCATCTTTGGGATAAATCCCTAAAGTGGAAAAACTGGAGCAGTAGCTCGAGTTAAGACGCGGCCGCCCGGGTTTTTCGCGCGCTCCACTAATCAGCTCGCTCTCCGGTCTGTTCAACCTGAAATTCTGGGAAAACTAGACGCGCTAGAAAAAAAGTTTAAATACAAAGTGTAAAGTTCATTTTATTATCTACAACTTTCGTGCAGACGAAACTTACCTGACCAAAAAATAAAAAAAAGTAGTAGCCGACTAACTTTTTCAAGTCACAATTTATACAATATGTTAAGTTAGTTGTTGTAGAAAATTATTCATAAGTCTTATTTGGAAAATATTTACACCATAAGATTCGTCAATTTATACAGATTATAAATATATAAGGTTCCACCCAAATATCTCACTTATGGACATGAAAAACAGCGATGGAAAAGCCACGTGTATCAGTCAGACAAGTAGCAGCCGCCAACAGCTGTGTATCGCCGCCACGTCACTACGGGGGGGGGGGAGGGAGGAGAGTTTGGGCACTGTCGGCTTTTAGCTGAGATGAAAGGAGTGGCGCAGCTATTCTGTAGTCCTGGCGCTGAACAGCTTCCTACAGCGCAGCGGTACGGCCTGGTACGGACAGCTGTGACCTTGACGGAATCCACCCTCTTCCCCCTATGTTCTGTGTTTGTTATTGTGGTAGAACTGCCTTCCCCCCGCGATTCCCCAAAAATGTGAGTTGCGATTGGCGTCACTGACAGATTTCCTTTAGTATAGATGCTATGTGTGGTGCGAGTCGGATGCGTTAGTAAGTGCCGATAGTATTACGTTCTAATATGTAACCAGCTGTTTGTGATGTCTCCTCCACGCGTTGGTCCTTCGGGGTCTCGGCGTAAATGTCAATATAAGGGGTGTAAAAACGTAAAAAAAATTGCCCAGATAAAAGATTTTTTGCTTTCCTAATCCTGACAAGTTTCCCGACCTTTTCAAACAGTGGATAATTAACACGGAAAACATAGGAATATTAGACAGTGATTCGAAAAACCTATTACACAAAACAGTGTGTGCTGATCATTTTAAAGACTCTTCTTTCCGTGATGCAAGGAAAATTAAACTTTGGCCTAATGCGGTTCCTGAGCCACGGGAGTGTACTAGCAGTGATTCCAGTGGTGTGGATGAGCCTGCGACACCCAGCAAACCCGGACCCAGCACATCTGCGTCATCAGCACCGGCGGCCGCGGTCGTTCTGGATTCACCCGCAGGAAACCGATGGAATCCCAGTATTTCCACGACTACAGGGCAACGGGATATCATGGATTCCCCGTCTGGAAACAAGTGGAAGTCAAAAATATCTACCTCCTCGGGGCCGGCTATGCAAAAGGATTCCCCATCAGGAAATAAGTGGAGGGTTGGCAGACCTACAACGGCAGCCACAGAACCAGGTAAACCCACAACATTAACTGTGACAAGAGCTTCCCCAAAATTAAAATCAAAGGCCCCGGTTTACAGTAGAGCAGTTCAGGTAGGAAAATCTCAAGTACGAAATGTCAAAGTTAAAAATCATGTGATAGCAACAAAGAGAGCAATCATTTCTCGCCTAAAAAAGAGACAAATTAATCAATTGACATCGAATAGTTTCCTCAATATGATTGAAAGGCATGTTAAGAAATGTAAATTCACAGACTCTGAAAGGAATATGGTGCTCTCATTATTTTACAAATCGCCCTCAGCGTACAGTTTTTTAAGAAAACAATTACTATTGAAATCCCTACCAGCTAGACAGACAATTGTAAAATGGCTTTCACATTTGCGGGTTCAACCAGGTTGGAATTCTGATTTGTTCAAACTACTTGGTAATAGGGTGAAATGTATGCCAGAGTCTGAAAAGGATGTAGTTTTAATTTTTGACGAAATTAATTTAAAGAAAGGCCTTGAGTATGATTCTAGAACCCGATTCGGTCATAGGTTTCCAGAACCACGGAGATGTTTCAGTCCCTAAATTAGCCAATCACGCTCTATTGTTTATGATTAGAGGTTTGAAAACTAAGTGGAAGTTACCGATTGCCCATTTTTTTTCTTGTGGCGTAACAACCAGCGAAGCGCTCTCACATATAGTTAGACAAACAATAAGAGAACTGATCAAAATTGGACTACGAGTTAGAGCCGTAGTTTGCGATCAAGGGTCAACGAATCGGAGGGCTATGGGATTGCTGGGAGTGACCAGGTCAAAGCCGCACTTTAACGTGGATAGTAAAATCTATATTATTTACGATGTCCCCCACCTAATCAAAAGTATTAGGAACAATATGATGAGGGCGAAAGGAATCAAGTTTGATGGCGGAGTGGCGCAGTGGATTCACATCACCAAACTGTATGAAGCAGATCAGAGAAAAGAAGGGAACATTGTAAAGGCTCGGATAAATACGCGGCTTACGCAAAAACATCTGAACCCAGTTGGAAGGGAAAAGATGAACGTGAGACTAGCTACCCAGGTGTTTAGTCACACTGTCCAAGCAGGCCTGTTAACAGCCGCTCAGATGCCTGAGTTTGGTCCTGCAGCTGAAGAAACGGCAATGTTCGTGGGAAAAATAAATGACTGTTTCGATGTGTTGAACTCGAAAACTTTGAAAGGGCGCAGTAGGTTACACTCAGCACTGAGTATAAAAAACAAAGTAGCTACTGACCTTTTGAGAGATATGGTTCCTTGGTGCGATAAACTTAAGGTCATAACACCAAAAGATAAATTGAAAACAGTCCCTTGCTTCTGGGGCCTGAAAATGTCGTTGACCAATGTATTAAAATTGTGGAAGGATTTAAAGAAAGAAAAAACATCCTTTCTTCTGACAGCTAGGCTAAATCAAGATCCCGTAGAAAATGAATTTTCCATGATACGTCAACGCGGAGGATGGAACGTCGAACCCACTCCAGCACAATTTTTAAGGTAGGCGTAATTATTTAAATGAAACATTTAATGTGTTATATGGATGTTCTTAGACATATATGCTGTTTAATACTAAACTAACTTACACTATAACCTTAATATTTTAGTACATTAATTAAAATACCGGGTGTCGAAAAAAGAATGGACAAGAAATAAACTCACATAAATACTTAACTAATAAAGATAAAAATTAAAGTTTTTATACATTTTATTTCTTAAAATTTTCACAGTTTCACCGCCTAACCTCTTTACATCGTACATTATTTCCTGAAAGAAAATCAAGTTGGTGTTCCAGCTTCGACCACACATTTTGACGCATTATATTTTATATATTTCCATTTTAAAGTTATATCTTAATTTTACAGTTTCCGAGATGCAAATGGACACAGTTAAGTTTTTTACTCTGTTTGTATAGCCACTAACTTATAATAATTTTACAAGCAATGTACAATTTTAAATGTTTTAATTGAATTTTTATTATAAAATAATAAAATATATCAGCATAAGGATATATAAGCTGTTAAAGTTTGGTTTATCTCCATAAGAAATGCATGGGGGGTGACAATCATTACAGAATGAATTAACGTCAAACAATGTTTTGTGGGCGCATGGATCGTTTAAATATCATTCAGGTTGCTTCGAGCCTAATAAATAGTTGTAGGATTAAATGTTAGAGATTTAACTTTTTGGCTAACTTTAATGTAAAAAAATATATTTTTCAACATTCATACACATCATTTAAACGAAGCGAGATAGAACCTATTTCCATATTATCTTCATTGCTTATTTTGACCCAAAGAAGCAAACTACGAAGTTTTGTTACCTACTTACGAGACACCCTTTACTTTAGTAATAGGTATTACGATTTTATTTTTGGAGTTTTGCATAAAGGGTGTTGGCACCTTTGATTAATGTTAGGTCAAACAGGAACTGCAAGTTAACTTTGCGCTTGCACCGCACCGAATCTCTAACCGGGGGCCGAGCGGTGCAGGTGCACCGCTAATACACATTGTTGAACATAGCTTCCATGACGACGAGGCCTCTTATAAAAACACTATTTTCGGTATTGGCCACTTGGTAGGGTTCTAATAGTTATTTGGGTGACCTTGGTTTCTTTTTCCAGTGTCCCATTCGTGAACACAGCGTTTACAAAATCGGCCGCAATGCACGCTGCTGTGTTTGAGAGCTAGTCTTTTTCCAGCATCCCATTCGTGAACACAGCGTTTACAAAATTGGCCTTATGGGGCTCTGCTGTATTTGTTGTGATATAGAGCGGGTTTTTTCCAGTATCCCTTTCGTGAACACAGCGTTTACAAAATTGGGCACATAGCACTCTGCTGTATTTGTTATGATTGAGAGCTGGTCTTTTTCCAGCATCCCTTTCGTGCACCGCTATATTTTGACGTCATAAAAACTAATTATGATCTACTTTTTTGAGTTTTTATTAGATTTCACCAATACACAATTTTATATAGTAGGAGGAATAGGCCTATATCCTATACCAGACTAGCATAGTAGCCAACCGGTGCGAATGCACCGCTTCATTATGACGTCATAAAACGTCATAAAAACTAATTATGGTCAACTTTAAAATTATCTGCAGTAACAAATATAATAAAAGGAATGTGTTATTGCACTTTTTTAGGTTTGGCCCCTGGGTAGGTTTCATTGCCATAGTGGTGGCACTCAACGTGTTAAGTGACTGTAAGTTTCAGAAATAATTTATTGTATCAACAGGGCACTGAGATGGCGGCTTGCAACGAGCCTATTGCGTCCTGCCGAGTCAGCCAACTGTGAGCCGGACGATGACGACGTTATACAGCTCGTGCCCCCGCCGGCGCCGTCGACCGTCCAGACAACTTCAACCCTGACAGACCCCGACCCCACCACCTCCACTGCCGATATGGATACCCTGGACTCATGTGACGAATCTGACGATGTGTTCAGCGAGGACGATGAAGACATGGACATCGACGATCCACAAGACCTCAGTGGACCTGTTTTGATGGATGAAGGCGTTGTCGACGACGTGACTGTCCCAGGCCTAGATCAAGACGAAGCGGACTCTTTATTAAGAGCAAATGCTGTAACCTATTTTAGTGGCGTAATTTCATTCTATACACTGAAAAAATTTAAATGTAGGTCGAGTGAGGAACACATGTGTAAGGGCACCAACGTCTTAGAACGTAATGACGAACTTTTAACACACTTTAAGGCCTACCACACAACCAAAGTAGTTTCTGATTTCGGAAAATTAAGGGTACCATCAGAACAGTTTAGAGCAGTAGTTGACATTTGTGTAACTGCTTTTGAGCGTAATATTAGTAATATTATTTGTAAGCCAGGAGTGAAGGAAACCATGTTTAATGTTTGTGTTTCAGAACTTAACAAGGTGTTCCCAAATTGGATAAACGCAGAATGTTGTGAGCATAGGAAGTTCAGTATAGACAGACTCATAGCCATTAAGTTGAACTATGAACTTAAAATTAGAATAAGTTCGTTGCCTAAGACTCAAAGAAGGGTTTCAAACAAAGAGAAGGATAGTGCAAACTTACAAAAAATAGTTAGGAAAAAACTGTTTCACTAAGTTCTACCAAACACCAAAGACATTCACGCCCGTGCATGCGATAGAGTAGAGCATACCTTCATTTCAAATTTATTGTAAATAAACGTTATTAGTTACCTTTTTATATTTTTAGTTTGTGTCTTTGTACATAAATTCATTTAACTGCGTAGTTAGCTTAGTTAAGGAAGTTCGAGTTTTCAAATAGTTGCTATAAATAATTTATTTTCTTCAGTAAATAATTATTGTGTATGTATTTTTTTAAATTATTTAATACTCTTTGTACCTTGAACATTCTATATTATAATAGAACTATTAGTCCCAAGTCTAAAAATATTTTCAGTGTGTAATCAATGAGTTATTTCTTTGTTGTACAAAATAGTTGTAAGCATTTTCCTGTAAATAGAAAATTGAGTTAGTATTTATTTTTTTAGATCTACTAGGGTACTTCAGTGATAACCCTAATAGGCCTAACCATATAACTCACTCCTCTTCAAATGTAAATTTACATTTTAGTTGACAGTACAAATGTTTACTTGTTGTAAATAAACTTTGAACTTGTCTAGTTTTGTTGTGTAGTATTTTTGTAATAAATCAGTTTAAGTTTTTCGCTTGGCTAAGGTATTAAGTTAGTTTATTTTGCTGGACGTTTGCAAACTGTAATAAGTTCAATATTTTTCTTAGTACACTATAATGATACCATTCAGTCTAATTAATTAGCCTATACAGTAAAAAATTAACAAGGCAACAAAAGATAAAGGTTGATGAAAATTTACAAAATTAAACAAAATGTTTATTTAAAGTTTGTTGTTATTTTCAAAACCACTGTGGCACCTCATAATACATCATTTTAAATTTTGTAGAATGTTTCATTAATTTTTTTCTGGTTTGTATTTTTAATGGAAGTGATTTTAAAGCCCCATTATAATGTGGCAACCATACTACTGCGCGTAAGTTTGTTTGACGACATTTTAAGGCTTATTATGCCCTGACAAACCACGATGCTTGTACAATGAGACCGTGTCAGTAAATAGAGGCTCAAAGCACAAGGAATAATGAATTTTCTTATTGAGCCACTGGGCGTAGTGCGAAGAGCGAGTACACGAGAATATGAGGTATTCGCGGTACGCGGGTGCGGGTGCGGGCGCGCTGGGAGCGGAGGGCGGGGAGCGACCGTTGGCGGGAAGGAGCGTGGTGGGGACAGGAAGGGGGAGGCAGCGACGGTGCTGCGCCACGTAGCGAACCGCTGAACTAAGCGCTCGGCACTGGCCGGCCAGCGCTCGACACATAAACAGCGCAACACGGAACGCGTACTCTGTTATGCTTCTTCTCTGTGATTTAACTAAATAAACAGACTAGTAATTAAAATGCATCTTCCAAACTACTGATGTTAACTTTATCATGATAAACAAATACAATATGTTCAAAATTATATTTTTATCTAAAGCCTTACAAAAACATCTATAATATACAAAGAGAAACAATAAATTCAATAAACATTACTGAAGAGAAAATTACAAAATGATCAATAATAAAAATACATAAAAAACAAACATTAATCTGTGGCACAATGTTCAAAGTTCACAATTAATTATACTTTGTCTAAAGCCTTACAAAAACATCTATAATATACAAAGAGAAACAATTAATTCAATAGACACTACTGAAAAGAAAAAATTACAAAAAGATTAATAAGAAAAATACATTAAAGACAAACACTAAGAAAAATACATTAAAGACAAACACTAATCTATGGCAAAATGTTAAAGAGAATGTTTTGCAACAATGAGAAAATTATTTAGGACATAATATTAAATTGTAGCTCCTCAATATTTTGAACATTAAATAGCCATGATTTTAGCTTTTTTAAGTAAATTTTTATATTTAAAGATTCCTTTGTGGTGTTCGGTAATTTGTTGTAAATTCTTGGTGCTAAAAAATTGTAGGATTTAGTAAAATATGTATTAGCTGGTTTCGGTACAATAATATTCCTGCAACTACGAAGCTTAATTTTGTAACCACTATTTTCTCGACAGTTTTTGCTTCTTTCATAAAAAATTAAATTAATAATTTCAGAACCTTATAAACGTATAAATATCTTATTGGAAGTATTTTCAGTGAACAAAAAATTGGAAATGATTTTTCAAAACGAGTTTTTCTTGTAATCATTCTCATGAAATGTTTTTGAATAGTAAATATTGCTTTAAGATTTGTGACACATGTACCTCCCCAACACACTATTCCGTATTCTATCCTACTGGGTACTAATGAAAGATACAGTGATCTCAACAAATCTTCTTTGCACATTCCTCGAATAAAATATTTTGTATACATTTGACACACTTACAGTCTCGATCTTAAAATGCCCCCGTTGCAGCAGACCGAGTTTCAAATGCTTGAATAAATAATTTACACATAGCCTCGCATCAAGTCAAATCAACGGACGTCCGTAAATAAGCATGCAAAAATATTCTCCTTAAGAATAGCAAAGGGTTATTCTGAGTATGCAGGTTTGCTGCAACAAGCATGTAAAAATTAGATATTTCAGGCTATAATTAGTAGATATCAACTAAATGAAGCCACACATCAAGTTTGATCAAGATATGATCATAACTAATCGGGTATGCAATTTGATTTATTTCCAATAATGTTAACATTGGGGAGGTGAGGTGAGTCCGCAGGCTTGCTGCCTTAGTATTCTAAATATATGGAATTTTCAGGTCGTAGTCAAGTAGATCTTAACTAGATGAAGTCACGATATGGGTCTATTTAAACGTCTATATCTCCATTATTAAGTAAAAGAACCCTATAAATGTTTTATTTTCCTTATAATGTTTTTATATTTTATTAAATTGAAAACAAAAAGAGTCGTTTCGTTAGCGTATATCAGTATAGCCGTTTACAAGATAAAGCAACCCAAACTTCACTATCACCACTTGATATATCAAAAAACGTTTATTTTTCCATAACTACCCACAAAATACATAATGTATATATAATGTATATATATATATAATGTACATATATTATGTAAAAGACAATATAAGCCATAACCAAAATTTACAGTAGCATTAGGTTACTTCAGGCTAGCCGTTTCCAAGATATTTCGACCAAAAAATTATTTTTGTGATTTATACTACTCCATCAAATTATTTAAATAAACACATAATTCTCCGTTATTGCCCATAGAAGCCCTATAGATATTTATATTTTTGGAAAGGTAATTAAATTTTAAACAAAACATGTAATTACATTAGTTTACCTTAAACTTGTTTTAGGGAAATTTCGGCTTTAATTTTACTTTATTTCTAATTTTTTAAATATTAAAAATAGAAGGTAAATGTGCACACAGTGTCCTTTTAGGAGAAAATCAGAGCATATTTTTATTGTTAAAGGCACTTACCTAAACACTTAAGCAAAACCAAGGATCAAAACAAAACACAATTTTGGTAAAGTAATATATATACCTTTAACTGTCTTTTACGCGGACCATATACACTTGAACGATTGTCCTCCCTTTAACTGTAAAATACAGGGTGTTTTTTTAAACGTAACTCAAACATTTATATGATCAGTGTAGAATTATTCCCCCCAAGATCCACGGTATTGATCCCATTATATTATTTTCTTTGGGATTACCTAAAATGTAAGGCCTACAAAAAGAATGCACTGGATATTCAGGACCTCAAAACAGACATAACAAATTAAATACAAGAAATTCAAAGAGTTACTTTACAAATCGTATTCAGGAATTCGATGAAGAGAGCACAACTTTGTATAAATGTCAACGGCGGATTGTTTGAACACCTAATCTAAGCTAAATTTGATCCAACTTAAATAATAAGATGCATAAAATGTAAAGATTAACAAAACAATAATCATTTCATCTTTATTCAATCTTAAAAATGGGTTGCGTTAAAAAAAAAAACACCCTTTATTTCTGTGCTTGAACGGTAGCTGATATAGCTCATCATATGATTGTTACACTGTAGTATAACACTTAACTAAATGTAAATATTCTGAGTGGCAAGTGATGCAAAATGCAATTATGGCTTGGCTGGACGCCCGGGTGATGTAGAATGTGCATACGTGTATGACAGCCGTCATTTCTGTGGCTTGGATATTCATCACCTTCCATCGCAATTTCATTTTTGGATGAAGCTGAGTAATTTACTATGCCTTTGAATAAAAGTTTTATCACGTTAATACGTACTTCCTCTCTCAGGCACGCTTTCAGTAAACTGCTGAGAACATTTCTCTAGCGATACATAATTGCAATTCTGGCCCATAGCGTGTTTTCCGTAAAAGTGGACGTTAAGCTCTTTATACTGGTATGATTATATTTCTCTTATTCAAGAAATTCCTGTAACCTAAAAACTCACCGACGCAGATTCAGGTGCAAGATAACATTCACCTATCGAGTCAGGAGTTAGTCTAAACAAACATGCCACCGAACAAATCATTTTAAGTTTGTAGCCCATCCATAGTGAATCCATGATTACATGGTCATCGAAAAAAGTTACATTGATTTCAAAATACATTATAGTTCAGAAAATATTTGAGAAACAATAAGAAAATATTGTTGGTGAAATCACTAACTCGAGAGTTGTTTATATTATATCATAATGTTTCTTTATGTTGTTCATTTCTTGATCTATATGCATTGCCTTCGATGTTTTTTTTATTTGATGCACCATTTTGAATGGCTCTACTGTACACTTGTAAGTAGCCTATAGGCCTGAATGCGCCGGCTGGACGGACAAAACTGACCATGTATGAAAATGATCCGGTACGTATAAAAGATAAACTGGCCGGATTTGGATTTACGTCGACTGAGGCGCCCCATCCATGAAGGCGAAACTGACAGACTGTCAGTTTTGTAAAGCCCATCATGCAGTCCATTATTTAGGCACCTGAAAGGTCCAAACGCACCGAAAGGACGGACCAAACTGATCGTGTTTGGAGGGGTCATCCGGTCAGTCAAGGACCAAACTGAACGAAATTGGTGCTGATGACGGCTGAATGGAAGCCCATCCGTCATCATCTATCCAACTCCGGCGATGAGGCCGCCTTTAGACCAAACTGAGCGTGTAAGGGAGGTATTCGGCCGGCCGGACAATTTCTTTGCAACGCCGAAGCGGCAAAACGTCCCTATGAGCGGTAAAAAAAGTTACGCATTCAGCAAAAATGGAATTTTGGATCTGACTAATAGAAAGTACGTACTCAATGCGTAGTAATAAATATAATCATTTCATTTTTTTTCATAATAAATATAAACCGAAATATTGATAATACAACAGCATGTTACCCTAATTTGCGTGGTTTCAATTTAAAATTGAAATTTCTCTTTTTTCTCAATTCACTGGTAATCTAGTTTAGATCTATTTAATTATAGCATATAATCCCCAAATCTTTTGATATCTGAGGCAGCAAACCTGCATCCTCACCCCCCCCCAAAGTTTTCTTCAATCTTTGTCCTCAGACATTTTTCACGACTTGGCATCAGAAGTCCTTCAAAATTGGTCTATCATGGTCTCATTGAGACTCACCTCCGGTACTCGGCGATACTGTGGGGAATGGCCAACAAAAAATCATTCAATCGACTTTTTGTTTAGCAAAAGAGGGCGGTGAGGCTCGTCGCGGGCCTTGAGGCTGGTTCTCATTGTAGAGAGGCCTTCAAAAATCTAGGGATCCTGACACTGCCCAGTCTTGTTATCTTTGAGGTAGTGCTGTATGCTAAGGTCTATGGACAGCCTGAAATCCGTGACCATGCATACAACACTAGATTTAAATCACGTTTTGCCATCTTTCATAATACTAGTTTGTTTGAAAAGCAGCCTTTTTATATAGGTAATAAGTTTTTGCAGTTGCTTCCACCCAGTATTGTCAATAGTTCAAACCTCAACAGTTTTAAGAATAGTTTAGTAACATTTTTAATTGAAAAATCTGTATATGAGGTGGATGAACTTTTTGAAACTTAAAATCAGCTATTAACTTTTTTGCAATAACTTAAATTAAGCAGAATTAATACATATCCTGACGTATCCCATGCCCTACTACTGCTGGGTCAACGGGATGAATAGGAGCACGTAAGCACGTTCCTTAAGGGAATTTAAATAAAATTGTATAGCTTGCTTACTTCTCAACATATCTTTATAAAACTTAGCATGTGACTTTGTCTAGTTTATATTTACAGGATTATAGCCTAACCCCCGCCCCCATTTTCACATTTTATTGGTAGCAAACCTTCATATTTACTTCCCACGTTATTCTTATGGAGAATATTTTTGCATATTTACTTACGAATTTACGTTGATTCTAATTGGATTGAGGCTTTATGTAAATGATTTGTTTAATAATTTGAAATTCGCTGAGTATGCAAGTGTGCTGAAAAGGGGGTATTTTTTTACCAATTATCCTCAAAGTAGGATATAACTGTCTTAAATTTTGTTTTTGTAATATAGAAAGGCTGAGTTGTTTTACGCAATGCAAGATAATTTTTTGATCTATACCATACTATGTTCGTAATTATAAGTGTCAAGTATAAATTAGTATTACTTTAGTATTGTACATAATAAACTCAAGCGCTGAACATAACTACTCTCATTATTATTTTCCTTAGGCCTTAGGCCTTAGGCATTATTACTTTCCTTATTATTTTTTACTCAAAGTTTTAAAAAAATCCTTCACTAGTGGTAAACCGGGAAACCTCCAGATATTTTAAGTATTCTTCGATTTTTTTATTTAGATATAAACATACATATAGAAAGAACTAATATTTTTAATATTATAGGATTTACTAAAGTTTTTCTGGACACTGCATATTTTAAAATTAAATGATTGGCAAAATATATGTAAATGCACTTGTTCTTTATTTTTTCAAATGAATATTTGCTATTTTGTAATATGATCGTGCGTTTGTAAGACTGTATTTTGTGTGGTGAGTTTAAAATAATACTGAATGTGTGCCATGACAAACGCAGCCCCAGGGAGAGATGATGGTTTGGGCTCCCCTGGTGGCTGTCAGGTGTCCTTAGGTATTGTTGAAATGCTCAGAGTAACCGACCGACAGGAAAAAAAGTCCTACTACCTCTTTAAAATACGTGTAAACACACACCTTTTTTAAGCGGCTACAAAGGGTGAAATAAGAATGTTTTTCCAAATTTTATACATTTTTATGTATAATTAACTACTTATTTCGTAAAGCATAAACTATAAATAATAAATAGTTTCAAAACTAAACGATTGCATTTTAGTATATTTCACCTATTTCCCCTTCAAAATGCACTATAAATTTGATAAATTATCACTTTATTATGTGGTTTTATTTTTCCTTCTATACGTTTTGACATAGAACAAACTTTTATCATGGGGTATATAACCTTTCGCGATTATCGGTACTTATCGTCTTTCATTTTATCCCTTTCAAGCCCTCAGAAGTCTGGAAAAGTGGGACTTAGTACATTCACTTTTTTATGCTCAACATTGTAGTTCCCTAATTTTAGACATTACTCTTGGTTTGGGGTTTCAATAACTCCATTCACTTTTTTATGCTCAACATTGTAGTTCCCTAATTTTAGGCATTACTCTTGGTTTGTGGTTTCAATAACTCCCTTCAATGGTATAAAAAATAAAAAATTTTCTAATCCCCCATTAAAACCTTAATGCTTAACTAACCCATTAAAAATTAATATAATTGCCTTTAAAGCTGGAGCAACCATTGACATAAAATTTTCTATTTTAAATTGAACAATCGATTTCAGTAAGGAAATAACACAGAGGTTTATATAAAATGAATGACTGTTTTGATATAAAACAGTATATTTCATTACTAGAGCCTTAAGTGACGCTTTTCGTACGACCGAGGCAGTAAGCCGAGGTCGCAAAATGACCGAGTAACGAAAAGTAGTATTAGGCCAGTGTGATGAACTATTTTTTCCTTTTACCGCTCAATACAACAGGCTAAATAAATAAGAAAACCAAAATATTTCCTTTAAAGATATCTTCCTAAAACGCTTTCATCTTATTTTGATTAGGATTTTTGCGGACATTTGCCATCACTGATTAGTAAAAAACAAGTTTCACGACGTTTCGGGATCTGGAATCTGATCCCGTCTTCAGGTGGAAGAAAACCTAGAACATAACAAGATTAGTAACACATAGCCAGGGAAACCTGGGAAAAAACACAGCTAAAACAGAGAACTGTAAAAGCAGTCACGAAAACAATAAGCTGAAAAGAAAAACATTACACAAAATAACACAGGAATCACAAGTATCAAGAATCAACAGACAGGGGAGAGCACGTCCACACCCAATCAGAGCTGAGCTGAGACTGGTGGGAGGAAAGCAAATGGCGGCGGCAACGGAAATGGCGGCGCCCACAGCCAACCAAATCACGGCGCGCTACCGGTGGCGAAAACCTGAAACAGAGACATGTGATATGCAAAATCCGTGTGTCTGTTTGTGTTTTTTAGTTAATTTTTAACCTGATTTTGCCCCTTGGCCTTGCTACGGGTTAACATGTTATGAGAATTTTGAACAGAATTGTTAGTAATTACCCTATTTGCTGACACTTTATTTTCCCTGTCTTTCAATTCTTTGTTTAATATTGGTAGCCACACTTTTTTTTTTTTTTTTTTTTTGGGTAGGAGGTGGAATGCATTTACGCACACTGAGGGGCTCATTGTCCCCTCAGTAGTGTCGGACTCCCACGAGCACGATGTCCCGTGAACTACCGACTAAACCACCTCCCTCGGCACCGAGGACACTAGCCTGGAACTGTTTCACACATTACTTCGGGCTAGGCCTTTGATATTACGCCACTAGGGCAACCTCCTTGGGGAAAAGCTGAGGATTAAGGCCGATCGAGGTCGACCTTTTTCGCCCAAAGAATGGCCTGGACGTAGTGCTGGACACAGTTCCAGTTGCCCTCTCCCTGGAGCATAGCTCCGACGATGTTGTTTGGGCTGACGACCACGCCGATCTCAGATGAAAGCGAGGCTCGGCGGACGTGTCAACGGTCGCACTGAAAGAAAGTGTGCTCGGACGTGTCTGGGATGCCGGGGCAATACAGACAGTCCGGGCTGGCGACTTTGCCCATCCGGTGCAGATAGGCTCGGAAGTACCCGTGCCCAGAAAGAAACTGCGCTCTTCCCTGGCAGCTGTTTCCCGGCCCACTTCAGGCCTCCTCCGGTAAATCGCCTGCCTCTCCCTCGCGAGGAAGAGGACGGGGATGACTCCGGCGATCACCATCACAGCAGGCTCGGAGACTGTGCGGTAGGCTGAAGCGACCCGCAGAGCTCCTCGGCGCTGGACTCGGGCAAGCCGGTCTCGGAAGACTCGCTTCTCGAGTGCGTGAGCCCATACCTCCGCCCCGTACAGCAAGACTGACTGGACGGCAGTCATGAGCAGACGGCGCTTGCAGGAACGAGGACCGCCGACATTGGGCATAAGCCTACCAAGGGCAGCGACACCCTTAGCGGCTTTGTCGGCTGCGCGCTGGATCTGCTCGCCGAAAGACAGTCTGCTGTCGACCATGACTCCCAGGTACTTTGCAGCAGGCTTAGTCTCGAGTGTGACGTCACCTATCTGCACCGGGAACACGGTGTTTATCCTCTTTTTGGTGAGGACGACGATCTCCGTCTTACTGATAGCCAGGGACAAGCCGTGATCTCGCATCCACCCGTTGACCTTGGCCATTACAACGCTGAGCCTCAGTTTTGCCTGCTCGACGTTCCTCGCAGCGATCAAGGCAGCGACGTCGTCAGCATAGCCAACGAGGCGGGTCTCATCGGGCATGTCTAGCCTCAGCAAGCTGTCGTAGGACACGTTCCAGAGATCTGGTCCGAGAATGGACCCCTGCGCAGCCCCGGAAGTGATGGGAATGCGCCGCTGACCTTCGGTCGTGTCGTACAACAGAACGCGGTCTGACAAATACGCTTCTATCATACGCAGGAGGTAGGAGGGAACTTGGAACGTATGCTCAAGCGCCCACAGCATATCGCTCCACCTGGCGGAGTTAAAAGCGTTCTTCACGTCGAGCGTGACGAGAAGGACCACGCGGCGCGACCAATGGTTGTGGTCCTCCGCCCTCCGCACTGCCTCAACTACCTCCTGAATAGCGTCGATGGTAGAGCGACCGGATCTGAAGCCGTACTGCTGCGGGGACAAGCCCCCCGCAGAGACGATGGCCTCGGTCAGCCTGACGCGCAGGAGCTTCTCAAGCACTTTCCCGGCCGTGTCGAGCATACACAGGGGTCGGAAAGAAGAAGGGGTCCCCGGTGTGCTCTTCGCCTTCGGAATAAGAACAAGGCGGGCAACCTTCCACGAAGAAAAGAAAACGCCTTCCGCCAGACACGCGTTGAACATATCGAGCAGAAGCCTTGGATTCACCTCCGCAGCGAGCTTGAGCACCTCCGCCGGAATGCCATCGGGACCGGGCGCTCTTCTGGGTCGTAGAGATCGGACGGCAGCGGTGAGTTCCTCTTCCCGGAAAACTGGGAAGGCGCCTACCTCTCCGAATTCCCTGACTGGCCGAACTGGGTGGCTGGGAAACAGTGTATCGACGACGGCGGCCATGGCTTGTGGTTCCATGACCGCAGGTGGTGAGCGAACCCCTAGCTTCTGGGTTACAAGTTTGTAGCCCATCCCCCAGGGGTCGTTGTCGATATCCTGACACAGCTGCTTCCAGCACCTGACTTTACTCCGGTTGATGGCACCGCGGAGCTCTCGGCGGGCCGCTCTATGCTCAGCCGATCTGGCATTTGCATCAGGGCGGTTCCTGGCTCGCTGCGCAGCACGTCGGAGACCAAGGCATCTCCTCCGGAGTTCCGCGATTTCAGGCGTCCACCAGTAAACCGGCTTCTTCCTGTGGCGGCGGGAAACTCCGGGCATCGACTGCTCACACGCGGTCGCGATGAGACGCATCGTCGATGCTGCCAGATCTTCGGCGCTTATGAAATTCTCAATGCTCTGGTCTTTAATTACGTTTGTAAAAGTTTCTTTGCTCAGACGACTGGTGTTCCAGCGTCGAGCCAGAGGAGCAGGTTCAGCGCGCAAGCGCGCACCCTCGGGAAGGACCTTGAAAAGGATCGCCTGGTGGTCGCTGGAGGAGTAGTCCTCGCAGACACGCCAGTCGGAGATCCGCTGGGCAATCCCTTCGGAGGCAAGGGATATGTCTGGGATCGTCTCTCTGCACCCCGGACGGCGAAAGGTGGAAATGCCGCCCGTATTGAGGATACAGAGGCCCGACCTGGCAGCCGACTCGAGGATGTAACGACCTCGAGTGTCGGTCCGCGGGGAACCCCATTCCACGGCTTTGGCGTTAAAGTCGCCACCGACTATGACCCCGCCAGAGGTGTTCATGATCTTTTCCTCGATGGAATCGACCATGTGGCGGTAGTCTACGATCGGTTGGTTAGGCGTGAGGTAACAGGAGAAGACAGTGAAACCCCTGCTCCTCACCCAAACGAAGCCGTTGCCCGATCCGGAATCGAGAACAGGCACCTTCCCGAGGTCCAAGATCCATATCGCCGCAGTGCCGGAGGGATCCGAGAACCACTGCGCGGAGCGTCGGTTCTGGTACTGCTCACTGAGAAGCAGTAGGTCAGCACCCTGCTCCGTGGCGAACTGGAACAGCAAGTCGTTTGCTGTCCTGCTCCTCTGCATATTAAGTTGCAGAACACTGATCATTTCTTTTGTGTTTGGCGAAGCTCCTGGATGGCCTGCCTGTACTGCCCGCAACGACCTGACCCAGCGGAATGCTTGACCTGGTCGCCCTTCAAGCCGGCTTCAGTACACAGGACACAGGACAACGCTGCATTGCATGCGCTGGCCTTGTGGTCCTGGCCGCCGCACTTGAAGCAGAGCTTGCTTCTATCGGGTCCAGGGCAACGATTAGCGACGTGACCGAACCCCAGACATTTAAAAAATCTGGAGGCCACGAGCTTTTCGCGCACCCGACAGCTCACATACCAGACTTTGAGGTGGCCCTTCTCCAGGAGCTTCGCAGCTGCTTTGGCTCCCAGCGTGGGGATCGCCACCTTCTGACCCCGAGCGTTCGCCTTTGAGAGGAAGGTTTTCACCTCGACGTTGTCGCCGATGGCGGATTTGACGGCAGCGGTCACCTCTGCCTCGGTCGTCAGCTCGTCAAGGTCCCTCACCTCCAGCGTCGACTTGGGTTCGAGAACGCGGACGGTCGCGTTCGCCCCCAAGATGGTCTGCAGGTCCTCGCTGAAGGCGGCTTTGCTTTTGGAGGCGTCACCGAGCTCGACCAAAAGATCGCCGGCTCGGGTCTTCCTCATGCCCTTGATGACGGCGCCCTTCTCATCGGGCTTCGCTTTGCTGTGAATTTCGCCCAGCACGTCGGCGTAGGATTTCCCCTCCGACGGCTTGATGCGAAGAGCGTCCGGCCGCTGCTTGCGGGACTTCTTCCTCGGCGCCTTCTTCTTGTCCTGAGCGTCAGGCTGGCATCCAGGCAGCTGGGGAGGGTCTCTCTTCTTCCCCCTCTTCCTGACGACGTCGGTCCATTTTTCGGGGTCCGATGTCTCCCCTGGACCGTTTCCTCGAGGTTTTTTCTCAGCCTCCGGTTGGGCGGGGCTGGAAGCGGCCCGCTTCCCACCGGCTGGCTGAGCCTTTACCCGCAATGACGGGGTCGTCTGCGTCGAAGCAGTCACCGACTCACATGACTGCCACGACCTCCTCAGCTGGATGATGTGGTGAAGGCTGGCCTCCAATTGGACGATGCCATCCTTCACATCCTGACTGATGTTCTTCTGCCGGGTGGTCGCGGCCTTCATCACAGCGAGGGTGTCGAAGCACTTTTTGATGTGCTCCTCCTCCTGCTGCCTGGCGAGCGCGACGACCGCCTCGAAGGGAGACGGGTTGGCGTCCATCGGTACGTTGTCTCCATCGGGTTGCTTCTCAGTGGCCACAGATGTTCTGGCCACCGATGAGGCAGGTGTCACGTTGCGGCCTGGCGGCGATCTCGTGAGGCGGGACCTTCGCTCGAAGGGGCTAGCCACCTCACCCGTGAGCCCGCTCGGAGAAGCGGTTGGGGTGGGGGGGTTGGGGGTGAGACATCGTTGTTGGGGTTAGGGTACCCCGGAAAGAGTCTGGCACCTTTTCAGACGTATTTTTATTGTTTGTTGCCATCATGTCTGGTTTGGCCCCCAAGACTAGGCATTTGACCCCCCAAAATGTGCCCCAATGAGAAAGTCAGACCGACCCATCACCAGAGCAACTATATCCATGTTCGACCGCCTCCAAAACACCGGCGGTCCTAGACGAGCAGTGGCCTCGGCAGAGCCCCCCCCGTGACCGCAGCGGGGCCCTATCCGGTCGCCAACCGGCACCGCCACGGCCAAGGGGATTTTCGCCGGCTGATAGGGCAGCCAGGTCAGCTGGCTGGGCTGACCCGGGCCCCTGTACTATCCGGCAGCCTGGGAGGTGCAGAACCCAGTTTTTAAGCTGTACCCTCTGCTCGTCCTAGACCCCCAGCGCAGTGGAGGTTGAAGAACACAGAGTCAACCCGGCGAGTAGGACGGAATGATTTAGAAAAACAACCGGGCTATTGAAATGATTCGGAGAATGGAGTTGTGAAAAGGAGACGCGAAAAAGGACCAGTGCGCCCCCCTCCCCTTTTAGTCGGCTCTTACGACAAGCAGGGGATACTGTTGGACATTCTGTCCCGGCCCAACACGGGAATTGGTAGCCACACTGGCCTTATTTCAAGTGGAGATTGACTGATTGGTTGGTCTGCTAGTTTTATGTATGAAGCTTCAATTAGTTTTCTTTTGAAAAAATGAGGTTCGCGGTGTACTATTTTTGCTTCCTTAAAATTCATCTGGTGATTTTCAGACCAGCAGTGTTGAGCAATTTTTGATTTATCCACTAAGCCCTTCCTCGTGTTATCTTTGTGTTCTTTGATTCTAACATTTAAAGGTCTTTTTGTCTCGCCATAATACGGCCTAGAGCAACTATTGCAGTTTATTCTGTAAACACAGTTTTTTGATCCCTGAGTGCCATTTTTTGGTTTGGTTTTTACGAGACATTGCCTAAGAGTGTTTTGTGTCCTAAACGCGGTTCTAACTTTGAACTTCCTAGCAACTCTTCTAATTTTTTTCCGATAATCCCGGCACATAAGGGATTGACATAGGAACGAATTTTTCAGTGTTTTCTGACTCATTCTGTTTAGCCCTACGGGTTTTGCACTTTCTTATTACGGATTGAGGGTATCCATTCTTAGCCAAATCTTGCTCTACTTTTTTGATTTCCTGATTTAATCCATCTTGATTTGAGCAAATGCTCTTTGCTCTGTCAAATAGTGAGTAAGCTACCCCTTCTTTGACATATTTTTGATGGTTTGATTGAAAATTTAAGTACTGCCCTGTGTGTGTCTTTTTTCTGAAAACAGTTGTCCTAAGCGTGTCCCTATCCTTTTCTACGCACACATCCAAAAATGCTAGTTTGTTTTGGACTTCCTCTTCCATTGTTAGGCGGATGGAAGGAGAAATACTGTTAAGATGCCCTAAAAAGTCTTTTAGTTAATCGTCTCCATGCGGAAATACCACGAATTCATCTTGTCCTTGCTATTTAAAACAATCAGCTGATTGCCTGTTACGTTTGTGTTAGGTAAGACCAAGGTGGTTATACTGCTATACTGGAGACAGCACTCTTAAGTAAAACAGTGTGCCGGATGTTTAGAAGAAAATATCACAAAAATGGTACATCGGTTAGTACCTACCGTTGCAAAAAAAAAACAATATTTCACCGCTTCTCAAAATGAACGAGTCAATCGAGTGATTCAGTCGAATAACGACTCAATTTTGAGCTTGGTTGATTCCGGAACCGGAAATCAATAATATTGAAAACAACGAATTAATTAAACACTCGTAATAATCTGCTATCGAGTTCCTATAAGATGAATTTTATTTGAAAATGACTTTATCTAATTTATTTTTGGGAATAACTTTGATGGCGAAATAAAGTAAAAATAGCAAAAAAGATGGGCTTAGTTCGAAGTAATTGATATAATCAGCCACTATGCAAATTACGAGAATGGTGGTAGAAACTTGGCAGGTAAGCAACGTAAATAGTAGGACTTTTATTTCTGTTAGTGATACAATTTTGCTAAACAACGATAACGTTTGTATAATTAATTTATTTGCATGATGCAAAGCAAAATCTGACATAAAGAGTGAGTTTGCTATTTACTGGATACTAACACCTATAGCATTTGGTATTCTATTACTTTTGTAGTATCGTATTTAGCCTTAATTTTTCCAAAGGCAAAGAAACCGTTCAATCATAATAAGAAACAGATCAACATGATTCAACACTACGAAATGAATGAATTAGTTTTTTTATCAGTTGATTCGACTCAAAGAACGGTACATCAGTTAGTAAAAACTGCGGCACGCTTTCCAAAGCAGTGTGTGAAGGCAGTGCTATCTCCAGTATAACAATATAACCTCCTTGGGTTAGACTGACAACAGTGAACAACTATCGATGTATTGAACGCATTGAACTATCGATTGGTGAAATGAGCAAGTTTCACAAGTCGATTAAATCGATAACAATCCAACAATGAATAACAATTGATAACAAAACCGATAACCACTCTCGATTCAATCGATAGATAGGTTTGCAGTTTTAGTACATTGTAAACGAACAGCTGACGTCCTCGACATCAGCTGATTAGCTTTCTTCTTAGGGCGAAAAAGAGCCTCTCTAGGCCCACAACACATGTAATGAAAACTGTCGTTTTCGCAGCGGTATAATGTATTTTTAAAATAGAACTACGGAGTTATCATCAAAAATTACTTGTATTTGTCTAAGCGATCTAATACTAGATGTAAAAATAACATCTTTTGAAACATCTCAAACACCTTTCACTAGTGCAAAAGCCACAATGACCCTATTTATACGTCATTGAAACAAGATGTGTGTATTTTGTGCTGATGTAAGAATACGTAATTGCAAAGGGAAGAACAGTGAAGCCTGGTATTTCAGTGCAACCATTCCAGGTCTCAACAACTCTGACAAATGAGGGAAAGCCTCCTCCACTCCCCTCACCGCGCGACATGTACGCCTGTCAGTCCTATACAGAATACAGCCAGACGTAATGCATCTATGTCGTTGCTGTGTGCTCTGGTTAACCCAGTGATGGGTGGTGAAGGCGGGGGCTCATCAGACCGAATCTGGTAAATGTTGCACTGGAAATATGTCGAGTTTCAAAGGATAGAACTGTCATCTGACCGAGTATGTAGTTTATTGGATTGTAGCCGACCGATTATGTTGTTCACTGTACCCGATCGAAACCTTCTCTAGTTTTTTACATCGGACTAAATTCAAAAGATTCTGTATCGGACCAAAATTGCAATTTGTCGCATAGGACCAAATATGCATTTTTATGCAAGTAACATTAAGTATCGAACCACATGCGGAATATGTGTCATCCAACCGAACTCTTATCTACTTTGTTGCAGGATTCAGCATTTGCAGATTTCGCTCAGATTAAACTTAGTCGGATGAAATCCAATAGTAAGGGATTACATTTGGTAGAACTGCATCCAATCGAATCTTATATCGCATCTATTTCGTAATATTTTTTCATTACCGACAATTATTAGTTTTTTTGCATCAGATAGAATACGTGTTTTGTTTCATCGGACCAAATGATAAATCTTTGCCATCTGGCCAAATTATAATGTTTAAAAGAATTTTTATGATAGGCCTATAGCACCTCGGAACACAATATGTTAAAAATATTTATTATACGACAGTACTTTAAATACATTGCATCGGACGTAATTGTGTTTTATTGCATCGGTCCAAATGTTTAGTTTGTTGCATCGGTCCGATTGTGGAATTTTTATTATTTTATTAAAATCTTTATTTATTTAACACCAACGGACAACCATAACAATGTAAATGGAGATTTTATCCTGCAGTCGTTTTACAGCAGGTTTAATAATCACCTTCAAAATCTAAAATTTTGTAAATTTTTACCGTTAGGCATCAAACTAGTTGCCTAACGCAACTACGCGGCTACGTCTTTTTTGGCCTTTTTATTGGACTGAATTAGTAAAATTTTGCAAATCTTTAATTTCGGTCCATACGACGTTTGTAGGATTTGGTCCGATGAAAAATTTGCAGGGTTCAATCTAATGCAACATTTGCAGGATGAGTCTAATGCAACATTTTCAGGATTCAGTATGATGCAAAATTTTGCGGGATTCAGTCTGAGGCAAGTAATTAATTCAGTTATGTAAGTAATTTGATGAAATTTAAGTTATTGCGTAATTCATGGTTGGTTTTTTTCTGGAAATTGTATATATTTTTTGGTTACTAATTGTCTTATCAATATTGTTGTTGAAGTAACCAACTGAAAATCAGATCCACAGGACGTATGTAGGGATAGTAAAGAAAACTTGGTGATGGTCCAATTTAATTTTTGTCTTTAACTTATGCATAACATGATTTCGGGAGCATAATGTTATATATGTTTAAAAATAATGCATTAATTTTTGTAGTCATCTTGGATCATTGGTACCTTAAAAGTCTATTTACAAAACTATCATAAGCAGCCATCTCATGTTATTGGGGGTGATTAGAAGTGGCGTGTTCTGTATGAGTAGTGGTAGAGGGTCTCCTGCATGTTTTATAGATGAATCTATTGTTGCTTTTAGTCAGTGTCGAATCAAAAAAGTTAATG
Source organism: Flexamia atlantica (assembly GCA_035578135.1). NCBI lineage: Eukaryota > Metazoa > Arthropoda > Insecta > Hemiptera > Cicadellidae > Flexamia > Flexamia atlantica. Next base: position 27,097,242 of record JAQJVK010000007.1, read on the forward strand.
GAGTCATTGTGTTAAATTTTCAGAATGAGTTCTAAGTGTTGAGAAGTAATATTCAAATATTTGTTGAACAAACTTAACTGTCGTATGCCTCCATTGAAAATTACTAAGTACTGATTCATTAAATTATCTACGTATCACTTATAAAATTTAAACTTAGCTGAAAATTTATAATTAAAATAACTTTGTTCATTTTCAAAACTGGTTGAGGTAGATTCCCGACAATATGCTGGACCATGGAGAGCACATAGCTAGGCCCTCTTACTGTAGATAGAATTTCCCATATAAAGTAAAATGGTTTTATTCTAGTG